>CM057819.1:33291172-33338672 GCA_030067965.1 Latrodectus elegans
AAACTGGTGGTGCTGCAAGAAAAACTACTTATGGTGCTGCAAAAACAAACGATTGGTGCTGCTGCAAAAAAACGACTGGTGTTGCTGAAAAAAAAAACTACTTGTGCTGCAAAAAAAACGACTATTGATGCTGAATAAACAAAAACAATAAACAAAAACTGTTTGTGCTGAAAAAAAAACGACTATCTGTGCTGCAAAAGAAAACTGATGGTGGTGCTGAAAAAAATAACGACTGGTGGTGCTGTAAAAAAACGACAGTGGTGCTGCAAATAAAACTGGAGGGGCTGCAAATAAAACGACTAGAGGTGCTGCGAAAAGACTGGTGGTGCTGAAAAAAACTGGTGCTGCAAGAAAAAACAAACTGGTGGTGCTGCAAGAAAAACGGCGTATGGTTCTGCAAAAAAAAAAAACGATTGGTGGTGCTGCAAAAAAAAAACGATTGGTGGTGCTGCAAATAAACGACTGGTGGTGCTGCAAATGCAAACTGTTGGTGCTGTAAATGCAAACTGTTGGTGCTGTAAATGCAAACTGTTGGTGCTGTAAATGCAAACTGTTGGTGCTGTAAATGCAAACTGTTGGTGCTGAATAAACAAAAACTGTTGGTGCTGAATAAACAAAAACTGTTGGTTCTGAATAAACAAAAACTGTTGGTTCTGAATAAACAAAAACTGTTTGTGCTGAAAAAAACGGCTGTCCTGCAAAAAAACGGATGGTGTTGCTGCAAAAAGAAACGACTTGTGTTGCTGCAAAAAAAAAAACGACTGGTGATGCTGAAAAAACAAAAACTGGTGGTGCTGCAAATAAAACGACTGGTGGTGCTGCAAAAAAACGACAGTGGTGCTGCAAATAAAACGACTAGAGGTGCTGCGAAAAGAGTGGTGGTGCTGAAAAAAAAACTGGTGCTGCAAGAAAAAACAAAAACTGGTGGTGCTGCAACAAAAACGACTTATGGTGCTGCAACAAAAACGACTTATGGTGCTGCAACAAAAACGACTTATGTTGCTGCAAAAACGACGTATGGTGCTGCAAGAAAAACGACGTATGGTGCTGCAAGAAAAACGACTTATGGTGCTGCAAGAAAAACGACTTATGGTGCTGCAAAAACAAACGATTGGTGGTGCGGGAAAAAAAACAACTGGTATTGCTGCAAAGAAACGACTACTGTTGCTGCAAAGAAACGACTATTGTTGCTGCAAAGAAACGACTGGTGGTGCTGCAAAAATCGTCTGGTGGTGCTCTAAATAAAACAACTGGAGGTGCTGCAAATAAAATAACTTGAGGTGCTGCGAAAAGACTGTTGTTGCTGCAAAAAAAGACTTGTTGCTGCAAAAAAAAGAGACTGTTGTTGCTGCAAAAAAAGAGACTGGTGTTGGTGAAAAAAGAGACTGGTGTTGCTGAAAAAAGTGCTGCAAAAAAAACGACTGGTGGTGCTGCAAAAAAAAACGACTGGTGGTGCTGCAAAAAAACGACTAGTGGTGCTGCAAAAAACGACTAGTGGTGCTGCAAAAAAAACGACTGGTGGTGCTGCAAAAAACGACTGGTGGTGCTGCAAAAAACGACTGGTGGTGCTGCAAAAAAAAACGACTGGTGGTGCTGCAAAAAAAACGACTGGTGGTGCTGCAAAAAAAACGACTGGTGGTGCTGCAAAAAAAAAACGACTGGTGGTGCTGCAAAAAAAAAACGACTGGTGGTGCTGCAAAAAAAAAACGACTGGTGGTGCTGCAAAAAAAAACGACTGGTGGTGCTGCAAAAAAAAAACGACTGGTGGTGCTGCAAAAAAAAAACGACTGGTGGTGCTGCAAAAAAAACGACTGGTGGTGCTGCAACGACTGGTGGTGCTGCAAATGCAAACTGTGGGTGCTGAATAAACGTAAACTGTGGGTGCTGAATAAACGAAAATTGGTTGTGCTGAAAAAAAAACGACTGGTGGTGCCGGGAAAACAAAAACTGGTGGTGCTGCAAGAAAAACTACTTATGGTGCTGCAAAAACAAACGATTGGTGCTGCTGCAAAAAAACGACTGGTGTTGCTGAAAAAAAAAAACTACTTGTGGTGCTGCAAAAAAAACGACTATTGATGCTGAATAAACAAAAACAATAAACGAAAACTGTTTGTGCTGAAAAAAACGACTATCTGTGCTGCAAAAGAAAACTGATGCTGGTGCTGAAAAAAATAACGACTGGTGGTGCTGTAAAAAAACGACAGTGGTGCTGCAAATAAAACTGGAGGGGCTGCAAATAAAACGACTAGAGGTGCTGCGAAAAGACTGGTGGTGCTGAAAAAAACTGGTGCTGCAAGAAAAACGGCGTATGGTTCTGCAAAAAAAAAAAAACGATTGGTGGTGCTGCAAAAAAAAACGATTGGTGGTGCTGCAAAGAAACGACTGGTGGTGCTGCAATAAAAACGACTGTTGGTGCTGTAAATGCAAACTGTTGGTGATGTAAATGCAAACTGTTGGTGTTGAATAAACAAAAACTGTTAGTGCTGAATAAACAAAAACTGTTGGTGCTGAATAAACAAAAACTGTTGGTGCTGAATAAACAAAAACTGATGGTGCTGAATAAACAAAAACTGTTGGTTCTGAATAAACAAAAACTGTTTGTGCTGAAAAAAACGACTGTCCTGCAAAAAAACGGATGGTGTTGCTGCAAAAAGAAACGACTTGTGTTGCTGCAAAAAAAACGACGACTGGTGATGCTGAAAAAACGACTGAGTGGTGCTGCAAAAAAAAACGACTAATTGGTGCTGCAAAAAAACGACTAGAGGTGCTGCAAAAAAAGACTAGTGGTGCTGCAAAAAAAGACTAGTGGTGCTGAAAAAAAACGACTGGTGGTGCCTTAAAAAGACGACTGGTGGTGCCTTAAAAAGACTGGTGGTGCTGCAAAAAAAAACGACTGGTGGTGCTGCAAAAAAAAAACGACTGGTGGTGCTGCAAAAAAAAACGACTGGTGGTGCTGCAAAAAAAAACGACTGGTGGTGCTGCAAAAAAAAACGACTGGTGGTGCTGCAAAAAAAAACGACTGGTGGTGCTGCAAAAAAAAAACGACTGGTGGTGCTGCAAAAAAACGACTGGTGGTGCCGAAAAACGACTGGTGGTGCTGCAAAAAAAAACGACTGGTGGTGCTGCAAAAAAACGACTAGTGGCGCTGCAAAAAAACGACTCGTGGTGCTGCAAAAAAACGACTAGTGGTGCTGCAAAAAAACGACTAGTGGTGCTGCAAAAAAACGACTAGTGGTGCTGAAAAAACGACTGGTGGTATTGAAAAAACGACTAGTGGTGCTGCTGCAAAAAAACGACTGGTGCTGCTGCAAAAAAACGACTGGTGGTGATGCAAAAAAAAACGACTGGTGCTGCTGCAAAAAAAGACGACGGTTGGTGCTGCAAAAAAAGACGACTGTTGGTGCTGCAAAAAAAGACGACTGTTGGTGCTGCAAAAAAAGACGACTGTTGGTGCTGCAAAAAAAGACGACTGGTGGTGCTGCAAAAAAAACGACTGGTGGTGCTGCAAAAGAAAACGACTGGTGCTGCTGCAAAAGAAAACGACTGGTGGTGCTGCAAAAGAAAACGACTGGTGCTGCTGCAAAAGAAAACGACTGGTGCTGCTGCAAAAAAAAACGACTGGTGCTGCTGCACAAAAAAACTACTGGTGGTGCTGCAAAAAAAAACGACTGGTGGTGCTGCAAAAAAAAAAAACGACTGGTGGTGCTGCAAAAAAAAAACGACTGGTGGTGCTGCAAAAAAAACGACTGGTGGTGCTGCAAAAAAAAAACGACTGGTGGTGCTGCAAAAAAAAAAGACTGGTGGTGCTGCAAAAAAAAACGACTGGTTGGTGCTGCAAAAAAAAAACGACTGGTGCTGCTGCAAAAAAAAAAACGACTGGTGGTGCTGCAAAAAAAAAACGACTGGTGGTGCTGCAAAAAAAAACGACTGGTGGTGCTGCAAAAAAAAAACGACTGGTGGTGCTGCAAAAAAAACGACTGGTGGTGCTGCAAAAAAAAACGACTGGTGGTGCTGCAAAAAAAAACGACTGGTGGTGCTGCAAAAAAAAACGACTGGTGGTGCTGCAAATGCAAACTGTTGGTGCTGCATAAACGAAAACTGTGGGTGCTGAAGAAAAAACGACTGGTGGTGCTGAAGAAAAAACGACTGGTTTTGCCGAGAAAACAAAAACTGGTGGTGCTGCAAGAAAAACTACTTATGGTGCTGCAAAAACAAACGATTGGTGCTGCTGCAAAAAAAACGACTGGTGTTGCTGAAAAAAACAACTACTTGTGGTGCTGCAAAAAAAACGACTATTGATGCTGAATAAACAAAAACAATAAACAAAAACTGTTTGTGCTGAAAAAAACGACTATCTGTGCTGCAAAAGAAAACTGATGCTGGTGCTGAAAAAAATAACGACTGGTGGTGCTGTAAAAAAACGACAGTGGTGCTGCAAATAAAACTGGAGGGGCTGCAAATAAAACGACTGGTGGTGCTGCAAAAAAACGACTGGTGGTGCTTAAAAAAACTGGTGCTGCAAGAAAAACGGCGTATGGTTCTGAAAAAAAAAAAAAACGATTGGTGGTGCTGCAAAAAAAACGATTGGTGGTGCTGCAAAGAAACGACTGGTGGTGCTGCAATACAAACGACTGTTGGTGCTGCAAAAAAACGACTGGTGTTTCTGCAAAAAAGACGACTGTTGGTGCTGCAAATGCAAACTGTTGGTGCTGAATAAACAAAAACTGTTGGTGCTGAATAAACAAAAACTGTTGGTGCTGCAAACAAAAACGACTGGTGGTGCTGCAAAATAAACAAAAACTGTTGGTGCTGCAAAAAATAACGACTGGTGGTGCTGCAAAAAATAACGGATGGTGGTGCTGCAAATAAAACGACTAGTGGTGCTGCAAAAAAACGACTGGTGATGCTGAAAAAACAAAACGACTTGTGGTGCTGCAAAAAACGACAGGTGGTGCTGCAAAAAAAAACGACGACTGGTGGTGCTGCAAAAAATGACTGGTGGTGCTGCAAAAAAAAAAAGACTGGTGGTGCTGAAAAAGCGACTGGTGGTGCTGCAAAAAAGAACGACTGGTGGTGCTGCAAAAAAAACGACTGGTGGTGCTGCAAAAAAAAACGACTGGTGGTGCTGCAAAAAAAACGACTGGTGGTGCTGCAAAAAAAAACGACTGGTGGTGCTGCAAAAAAAAACGACTGGTGGTGCTGCAAAAAAAAACGACTGGTTATGCTGCAAAAAAAACGACTGGTTATGCTGCAAAAAAAACGACTGGTGGTGCTGCAAAAAAAAACGACTGGTGGTGCTGCAAAAAAAAACGACTGGTGGTGCTGCAAAAAAAACGACTGGTGGTGCTGCAAAAAAAAAACGACTGGTGGTGCTGCAAAAAACGACTGGTGGTGCTGCAAAAAAAACGACTGGTGGTGCTGCAAAAAAAACGACTGGTGGTGCTGCAAAAAAAACGACTGGTGGTGCTGCAAAAAAACGACTGGTGGTGCTGCAAAAAAAAAACGACTGGTGGTGCTGCAAAAAAAAAACGACTGGTGGTGCTGCAAAAAAAAACGACTGGTGGTGCTGCAAAAAAACGACTGGTGGTGCTGCTGCAAAAAAGAACGACTGGTGGTGCTGCAAACAAAAAATGACTGATAGTGCTGCCAAAAAAACGACTGGTGGTGCTGCAAAAAAAAACGACTGGTGGTGCTGCAAAAAAATGACTGGTGGTGCTGCAAAAAAAAAGACTGGTGTTGCTGGAAAAAAAAAACGACTTATGGTGCTGCAACAAAAACGACTTATGGTGCCTCAAATGCAAACTGTTGGTGATGAATAAATAAAACCTGTTGGTGCTGGAAAAAAATGACTGTCGGTACTGCAAAAAAAAAAAACGACTGGTGGTGCTGAAGAAAAAACGACTGGTGGTGCTGAAGAAAAAACGACTGGTGGTGCTGAAGAAAAAACGACTGGTGGTGCTGAAGAAAAAACGACTGGTGGTGCTGAAGAAAAAACGACTGGTGGTGCTTCAGAAAAAACGACTGGTGCTGAAAAAGCAAAAACTGTTGTTGCTGCAAAAAAGACTGTTGTTGCTGCAAAAAAAGACTGTTGTTGCTGCAAAAAAAAGACTGTTGTTGCTGCAAAAAAAAGACTGTTGTTGCTGCAATAAAAGACTGGTGTTGCTGCAAAAAAAAGACTGGTGTTGCTGCAAAAAAACGACTGGTGTTGCTGCAAAAATAAAACGACTGGTGGTGCTGCAAAAATAAAACTACTGGTGGTGCTGCAAAAAAAAAAATACTGGTGGTGCTGCAAAAAAAAACTACTGGTGGTGCTGCAAAAAAAAACGACTGGTGGTGCTGCAAAAAAAACGACTGGTGGTGCTGCAAAAAAAAACGACTGGTGGTGCTGCAAAAAATGATTGGTGGTGCTGCCAAAAAAGACTGGTGGAGCTGCATAAACGACTGGTGGTGCTGCAAAAAAAAACGACTGGTGGTGCTGCAAAAAAAAAACGACTGGTGGAGCTGCAAAAAAAAAAAACGACTGGTGAAAAAAACGACTGGTGGTGCTGCAAAAAAAAACGACTGGTGGTGCTGCAAAAAAAACGACTGAGTGGAGCTGCAAAAAAACGACTGGTGAAAAAAAAATGACTGGTGGTGCTGCAAAAAAAACGACTGGTGGTGCTGCAAAAAAACGACTGATGGTGGTCCAAAAAAGAACGACTGGTGGTGCTGCAAAAAAACGACTGGTGGTGCTACAAAAAAACGACTGGTGGTGCTACAAAAAAAAACGACTGGTGGTGCTACAAAAACGACTGGTGGTGCTGCAAAACAAACAAAAACTGTTGGTGCTGCAAACAAAAACGACTGGTGGTGCTGCAAAAAAATACGACTGGTGGTGCTGCAAATGCAAACTGGTGATACTGAAAAAAAACGACTGTGTGCTGCAAATAAAAAACGAATGGTGGTGCTGAGAAAAAACGACTGGTGGTGCTGCAAAAAAAACGACTGGTGGTGCTGCAAAAAAAAACGACTGGTGGTGCTGCAAAAAAAAACGACTGGTGGTGCTGCAAAAAAAAAAACGACTGGTGGTGCTGCAAAAAAAAAACGACTGGTGGTGCTGCAAAAAAAAACGACTGGTGGTGCTGCAAAAAAAACGACTGGTGGTGCTGCAAAAAAAAACGACTGGTGGTGCTGCAAAAAAAAAAAACGACTGGTGGTGCTGCGGCAAAAAAAACGACTGGTGGTGCTGCTGCAAAAAAAACGACTGGTGGTGCTGCTGCAAAAAAAACGACTAGAGGTGCTACGAAAAGACTGGTGGTGTGCAAAAAAACGACTAGAGGTGCTACGAAAAGACTGGTGGTGCTGAAAAAAAAACTGATGGTTCTGAAAAAGCAAAAACTTTTGTTGCTGCAAAAAAAGTCTGTTGTTGCTGTAAAAAAAGTCTGTTGTTGCTGATAAAGACTGTTGTTGCTGCAAAAAAAGACTGTTGTTGCTGCAAAAAAAGACTTTTGTTTCTGCAAAAAAAGACTTGTTGCTGCAAAAAAAAACGACTGGTGCTGCTGCAAAAGAAAACGACTGGTGCTGCTGCAAAAACGACTGAGTGGTGCTGCAAAAAAAAACGACTGGTTGGTGCTGCAAAAAAAACGACTGGTGCTGCTGAAAATAAAACGACTGGTGCTGCTGAAAAAGAACACGACTGGTGCTGCTGCAAAAGACAAAAACTGGACTGGTGCTGCTGCAAAAAAAGACTGGATGCTGCAAAAAAAAGACTGTTGGTGCTGCAAAAAAACAGCTGGTGGTGCTGCAAAAAAAAAAACGACTGGTTATGCTGCAAAAAAAAACGACTGGTTATGCTGCAAAAAAAAACGACTGGTTATGCTGCAAAAATAAACGACTGGTTGTGCTGCCAAAAAAGACTGTTGGTGCTGCTGCGAAAAAAACGACTGGTGGTGCTGCAAAAAAAGAACGACTGGTGGTGCTGCAAAAAAAGAACGACTGGTGGTGCTGCAAAAAAAGAACGACTGGTGGTGCTTCAAATAGAACGACTGGTGGTGCTTCAAATAAAACGACTGGTGGTGCTGCAAAAAAAGAACGACTGGTGGTGCTGCTGCAAAAAAAACGACTGGTGGTGCTGCGTCGAAAAAAACGAGTGGTGGTGCTGCTGCGAAAAAAACGACTGGTGGTGCTGCTGCCAAAAAAACGACTGGTGGTGCTGCTGCAAAAAAAACGACTGGTGGTGCTGCTGCAAAAAAAACGAATGGTGGTGCTGCAAAAAAACGACTAGTGGTGCTGCAAAAAACGACTAGTGGTGGTGAAAAAATTTCTGGTGGTATTGCAAAAAAACGACTGGTGGTAATGCAAAAAAAAAACGACTGTTGGTGCAAATAAAAACGACTGTTGGTGCTGCAAAAAAAGACGACGGTTGGTGCTGCAAAAAAAAACGACTGGTGGTGGTGCTGAAGAAAAAACGACTGGTGGTGCTGAAGAAAAAACGACTGGTGGTGCTGAAGAAAAAACGACTGGTGGTGCTGAAGAAAAAACGACTGGTGGTGCAGAAGAAAAAAAGACTGGTGCTGTGGTGCTGCAAAAAAAGACTGGTGCTGCTGCAAATAGATAAACTGGTGCTGCTGCAAAAAAAAAAAACGACTGGTGGTGCTGCAAAAAAAACGACTGGTGGTGCTGCAAAAAACGACTGGTGGTGCTGCAAAAAAACGACTGGTGGTGCTGCAAAAAAAAAAAACGACTGGTGGTGCTGCAAAAAAACGACTGGTGGTGCTGCAAAAAAAAAAACGACTGGTGGTAATGCAAAAAAAAAACGACTGGTGGTGCTGCAAATGCAAACTGTGGGTGCTGAATAAACGAAGATTGGTGGTGCTGAAAAAAAAAACGACTGGTTTTGCCGAGAAAACAAAAACTGGTGGTGCTGCAAGAAAAACTACTTATGGTGCTGCAAAAACAAACGACTTGTGATGCTGCAAAAAAAACGACTGGTGTTGCTGAAAAAAACAACTACTTGTGGTGCTGCAAAAAAAACGACTATTGATGCTGAATAAACAAAAACAATAAACAAAAACTGTTTGTGCTGAAAAAAAACGACTATCTGTGCTGCAAAAGAAAACTGAGACTGGTGGTGCTGAAAAAAATAACGACTGGTGGTGCTGAAAAAAACGACAGTGGTGCTGCAAATAAAACAACTGGAGGGGCTGCAAATAAAACGACTAGAGGTGCTGCGGAAAGACTGGTGGTGCTGAAAAAAAACTGGTGCTGCAAGAAAGAACAAACTGGTGGTGCTGCAAGAAAAACGACTTATGGTCTGGCAAGAAAAACGGCGTATGGTTCTGAAAAAAAAAAAACGATTGGTGGTGCTGCAAAAAAAACGATTGGTCGTGCTGCAATAAAAACGACTATTGGTGCTGTAAATGCAAACTGTTGGTGCTGTAAATGCAAACTGTTGGTGCTGTAAATGCAAACTGTTGGTGTTGAATAAACAAAAACTGTTGGTGCTGAATAAACAGAAATTGTTGGTGCTGAATAAACAAAAACTGTTGGTTGTGATTAAACAAAAACTGTTGGTTGTGAATAAACAAAAACTGTTGTTTCTGAATAAACAAAAACTGTTGTTTCTGAATAAACAAAAACTGTTGGTTCTGAATAAACAAAAACTGTTGGTTCTGAATAAACAAAAACTGTTTGTGCTGAAAAAAACGACTGTCCTGCAAAAAAAGGAATGGTGTTGCTGCAAAAAAAACGACTGGTGATGCTGAAAAATCAAAAAGTGGTGGTGCTGCAAATAAAACGACTGGTGGTGCTGCAAAAAAAAATGACAGTGGTGATGCAAATATAAAGACTAGAGGTGCTGCGAAAAGAGTGGTGGTGCTGAAAAAAAGTGGTGCTGCAAGAAAAAACAAAAACTTGTGGTGCTGCAACAAAAACGACTTATGTTGCTGCAAGAAAAACGCTGGTGGTGCGGGAAAAAAAAAACAACTGGTATTGCTGCAAAGAAACGACTACTGTTGCTGCAAAGAAACGACTGGTGGTGCTGCAAAAACAAACGACTGGTGTTTTCGCAAAAAAAGACTGTTGTTGCTGCAAAAAAAGACTGTTGTTGCTGCAAAAAAAAGACTGTTGTTGCTGCAAAAAAAAGACTGTTGTTGCTGCAAAAAAAAGACTGTTGTTGCTGCAAAAAAAAGACTGTTGTTGCTGCAAAAAAAAGACTGTTGTTGCTGCAAAAAAAAGACTGTTGTTGCTGCAAAAAAAAGACTTGTTGCTGCAAAAAAAGACTTGATCATGCTGCAAAAAAAAGACTTGTTGATGCTGCAAAAAAAAGACTTGTTGTTGCTGCAAAAAAGAGAGACTTGGTGTTGCTGCAAAAAAACGACAGTGGTGCTGCAAATAAAACGACTGGAGGTGCTGCGAAAAGACTGGTAGTGCTGAAAAAAAACTGGTGCTGCAAGAAAAAACAAACTGGTGGTGCTGCAAAAAAACAACTTATGGTGCTGCAAAAACAAACAACTGGTGGTGCTTCAAATGCAAACTGTTGGTGTTGAAAAAAAAATTGGTGCTGAAAAAACAAAAGCTGACGGTGCTCCTAGAACAAAAATTGTTGGTGCTGCAAAAAAGACTATTGGTGCTGCAAAAAAAGACTATTGGTGCTGCAAAAAAAGACTAGTGGTGCTGCAAAAAAAGACTAGTGGCGCTGCCAAAAGACTCGTGGCGCTGCAAAAAAAGACTAGTGGCGCTGCAAAAAAAGACTAGTGGCGCTGCAAAAAAACGACTAGTGGTGCTGCAAAAAAAAAGACTGGTGGTGCTTGCAAAAAAACGACTGGTGGTGCTGCAAAAAAAAACGACTGGTGGTGCTGCAAAAAAAAACGACTGGTGGTGCTGCAAAAAAAATCGACTGGTGGTGCTGCAAAAAAAAAGACTGGTGGTGCTGCAAAAAAAAGACTGGTGGTGCTGCAAAAAAAAAGACTGGTGGTGCTGCAAAAAAAAAGACTGGTGGTGCTGCAAAAAAAAAAAGACTGGTGGTGCTGCAAAAAAAAAAGACTGGTGGTGCTGCAAAAAAAAAGACTGGTGGTGCTGCAAAAAAAAAGACTGGTGGTGCTGCAAAAAAAACGACTGGTGGTGCTGCAAAAAAAGACTGGTGGAGCTGCAAAAAAAAACGACTAGTGGCGCTGCAAAAAAACGACTAATGGTGCTGCAAAAAAAAACGACTGGTGGTGCTGCAAAAAAAAAACGACTGGTGGTGCTGCAAAAAAAAAAACGACTATTGATGCTCAATAAACAAAAACAATAAACAAAAACTGTTTGTGCTGAAAAAAAACGACTATCTGTGCTGGAAAAGAAAACTGATGGTGGTGCTGAAAAAAATAACGACTGGTGGTGCTGTAAAAAAACGACAGTGGTGCTGCAAATAAAACTGGAGGGGCTGCAAATAAAACGACTAGAGGTGCTGCGAAAAGACTGGTGGTGCTGAAAAAAAACGACTGGTGCTGGAAGAAAAAACAAACTGGTGGTGCTGCAAGAAAAACGACTTATGGTCTGGAAAGAAAAACGGCGTATGGTTCTGCAAAAAAAAAAAAAAACGATTGGTGGTGCTGCAAAAAAAACGATTGGTGGTGCTGCAAAGAAACGATTGGTGGTGCTGCAAAGAAACGACTGGTGGTGCTGCAATAAAAACGACTGTTGGTGCTGAATAAACAAAAACTGTTGGTGCTGAATAAACAAAAACTGTTGGTGCTGAATAAACAAAAACTGTTGGTGCTGAATAAACAAAAACAGTTGGTGCTGAATAAACAAAAACTGTTGGTTCTGAATAAACAAAAACTGTTGGTTCTGAATAAACAAAAACTGTTGGTTCTGAATAAACAAAAACTGTTGGTTCTGAATAAACAAAAACTGTTTGTGCTGAAAAAAAAGAATGTCATGCAAAAAAATGAATGGTGTTGCTGCAAAAAGAAACGACTTGTGTTGCTGCAAAAACGACTGGTGACGCTGAAAAAGCAAAAACTGGTGGTGCTGCAAATAAAACGACTGGTGGTGCTGCAAAAAAATGACAGTGGTGCTGCAAATAAAACGACTAGAGGTGCTGCGAAAAGAGTGGTGGTGCTGAAAAAACTGGTGCTGAAATAAAAAAAAAAAACGGGTGGTGCTCAAAAAAACACGACTGGTGGTGCTGAAAAAACAAACGATAGGTTTTGCGTGAAAAAATTCAACTGGTATTGCTGCAAAGAAACGACTGGTGGTGCTGCAAAAATCGTCTGGTGGTGCTCTAAATAAAACAACTGGAGGTGCCGCAAATAAAATAACTTGAGGTGCTGCGAAAAGACTGGTGGTGCTGCAAAACAAACGACTGGTGTTTTCGCAAAAAAACGACTGTTGGTGCTGCAAAAAAAGACACTGTTGTTGCTGCAAAAAAAAGACTGTTGATGCTGCAAAAAAAAAGACTGTTGATGCTGCAAAAAAAAGACTGTTGTTGCTGCAAAAAAAAGAGACTGGTGTTGCTGAAAAATAAGAGACTGGTGTTGCTGAAAAATAAAAGACTGGTGTTGCTGAAAAATAAAAGACTGGTGTTGCTGAAAAATAAAAGACTGGTGTTGCTGCAAAAAAAGAGACTGGTGTTGCTGCAAAAAAAAAGAGACTGGTGTTGCTGCAAAAAAAAGAGACTGGTGTTGCTGCAAAAAAAAAAGAGACTGGTGGTGCTGCAAAAAAAAGACTGGTGGTGCTGCAAAAAAAAAGACTGGTGGTGCTGCAAAAAAAAAGACTGGTGGTGCTGCAAAAAAAAAGACTGGTGGTGCTGCAAAAAAAAAGACTGGTGGTGCTGCAAAAAAAAAGACTGGTGGTGCTGCAAAAAAAAAGAGTGGTGGTGCTGCAAAAAAAAGAGTGGTGGTGCTGCAAAAAAAAAGAGTGGTGGTGCTGCAAAAAAGAGTGGTGGTGCTGCAAAAAAAACTGGTTATGCTGCAAAAAAACGACTGGTGGTGCTGCAAATGCAAACTGGTGGGTGCTGAATAAACGAAAACTGTGGGTGCTGAATAAACGAAGATTGGTGGTGCTGAAAAAAAAAGACTGGTTTTGCCGAGAAAACAAAAACTGGTGGTGTTGCAAGAAAAACAACTTATGGTGCTGCAAAAACAAACGATTGGTGCTGCTGCAAAAAAACGACTGGTGTTGCTGAAAAAAAAAAACTACTTGTGGTGCTGCAAAAAAAACGACTATTGATGCTGAATAAACAAAAACAATAAACAAAAACTGTTTGTGTTGAAAAAAAACGACTATCTGTGCTGCATAAGAAAACTGATGGTGGTGCTGAAAAAAATAACGACTGGTGGTGCTGTAAAAAAACGACAGTGGTGCTGCGAATAAAACAACTGGAGGGGCTGCAAATAAAACGACTAGAGGTGCTGCGAAAAGACTGGTGGTGCTGCAAGAAAAAACAAACTGGTGGTGCTGCAAGAAAAACGACTTATGGTTGGCAATAAAAACGGGGTTTGGTTCTGCAAAAAAAAAAAAAAACGATTGGTGGTGCTGCAAAAAAAACGATTGGTGGTGCTGCAAAGGAACGACTGGTGGTGCTGCAATAAAAACGACTGTTGGTGCTGTAAATGCAAACTGTTGGTGCTGTAAATGCAAACTGTTGGTGCTGTAAATGCAAACTGTTGGTGCTGAATAAACAAAAACTGTTGGTGCTGAATAAACAAAAACTGTTGGTGCTGAATAAACAAAAACTGTTGGTGCTGAATAAACAAAAGCTGTTGGTGCTGCAAACAAAAACGACTGGTGGTGCTGCAAAATAAACAAAAACTGTTGGTGCTGCAAACAAAAACGACTGGTGGTGCTGCAAAAAATAACGGATGGTGTTGCTGCAAAAAGAAACGACTTGTGTTGCTGCAAATAAAAACGACTGGTGATGCTGAAAAAACAAAAACTGGTGGTGCTGCAAATAAAACGACTGGTGGTGCTGCAAATAAAACGACTAGAGGTGCTGCGCAAAGAGTGGTGGTGCTGAAAAAAAAAACGACTGGTGCTGCAAAAAAAAACAAAAACTGGTGGTGCTGCAAAAAAAACGACTTGTGTTGCTGAAATAAAAACGACTGGTGGTGCTGCAAAAACAAACGATTGGTGGTGCGGGAAAAAAAAACAACTGGCATTACTGCAAAGAAACGACTACTGTTGCTGCAAAGAAACGACTACTGTTGCTGCAAAGAAACGACTATTGTTGCTGCAAAGAAACGACTGGTGGTGCTGCAAAAATCGTCTGGTGGTGCTCTAAATAAAACAACTGGAGGTGCTGCAAATAAAATAACTTGAGGTGCTGCGAAAACGACTGGTGGTGCTGCAAAACAAACGACTGGTGTTTTTCGCAAAAACGACTGTTGTTGCTGCAAAAACGACTGTGGTTGCTGCAAAAAAACGACTGGTGTTGCTGCAAAAAAAAGACTGTTGTTGCTGCAAAAAAAAGACTGTTGGTGCTGCAAAAAAAAGACTGTTGTTGCTGCAAAAAAAGACTGGTTATGCTGCAAAAAAAAGAGACTGGTGTTGCTGCAAAAAAAAAGAGACTGGTGTTGCTGCAAAAAAAAGAGACTGGTGTTGCTGCAAAAAAAAGAGACTGGTGTTGCTGCAAAAAAAAGAGCTGCAAAAAAAAGAGACTGGTGTTGCTGCAAAAAAAAGAGACTGGTGTTGCTGCAAAAAAAAGAGACTGGTGTTGCTGCAAATATTTTATTTGGTGTTGCTGCAAAAAAAAAGAGACTGGTTGTGTTCAAAAAAAACGACAGTGGTGCTGCAAATAAAACGACTAGAGGTGCTGCGAAAAGACTGGTAGTGCTGAAAAAAAACTGGTGCTGCAAGAAAAAACAAAAACTGGTGGTGCTGCAAAAAAACAACTTATTATGCTGCAAATACAAACAACTGGTGGTGCTTCAAATGCAAACTGTTGGTGTTGAAAAAAAAAATTGGTGCTGAAAAAACAAAAGCTGACGTTGCTCCTAGAACAAAAATTGTTGGTGCTGCAAAAAAAGACTTGAAGACTGTTGGTGCTGCAAAAAAGACTGTTGGTGCTGCATAAAAAGACTATTGGTGCTGCAAAAAAAGACTATTGGTGCTGCAAAAAAAAGACTAGTGGTGCTGCAAAAAAAAGTGGTGGTGCTGCAAAAAAAAGACTGGTGGTGCTGCAAAAAAAAAGACTGGTGGTGCTGCAAAAAAAAAGACTGGTGGTGCTGCAAAAAAAAGAGACTGGTGGTGCTGCAAAAAAAAGAGACTGGTGGTGCTGCAAAAAAAAGAACTGGTGGTGCTGCAGAAACAAAGAGACTGGTGGTGCTGCAGAAACAAAGACTGGTGGTGCTGCAGAAACAAAGAACTGGTGGTGCTGCAGAAACAAAGAACTGGTGGTGCTGCAGAAACAAAGAGACTGGTGGTGCTGCAAAAAAAAGAGACTGGTGGTGCTGCAAAAAAAAAGAGTGGTGGTGCTGCAAAAAAAGAGTGGTGGTGCTGCAAAAAAAAGAGTGGTGGTGCTGCAAAAAAAAAGAGTGGTGGTGCTGCAGAAAAAAAAGAGTGGTGGTGCTGCAGAAAAAAAAGAGTGGTGGTGCTGCAGAAAAAAGAGACTGGTGGTGCTGCAGAAAAAAGAGACTGGTGGTGCTGCAGAAAAAAGAGACTGGTGGTGCTGCAGAAAAAAGAGACTGGTGGTGCTGCAGAAAAAAGAGACTGGTGGTGCTGCAGAAAAGAGACTGGTGGTGCTGCAGAAAAAAGAGACTGGTGGTGCTGCAGAAAAAAGAGACTGGTGGTGCTGCAGAAAAAAGAGACTGGTGGTGCTGCAGAAAAAAGAGTGGTGGTGCTGCAAAAAAAAAGTGGTGGTGCTGCAAAAAAAAAGAGTGGTGGTGCTGCAAAAAAAAAGAGTGGTGGTGCTGCAAAAAAAAGAGTGGTGGTGCTGCAAAAAAAAAGAGTGGTGGTGCTGCAAAAAAAAAGAGTGGTGGTGCTGCAAAAAAAAAGAGTGGTGGTGCTGCAAAAAAAAAGAGTGGTGGTGCTGCAAAAAAAAGATTGGTGGTGCTGCAAAATAAAGAGTGGTGGTGCTGCAAAAAATAACGACTGGTGGTGCTGCAAAAAATAACGACTGGTGGTGCTGCAAAAAATAACGACTGGTGGTGCTGCAAAAAATAACGACTGGTGGTGCTGCAAAAAAAAGATTGGTGGTGCTGAAAAAAAAAGACTGGTTTTGCCGAGAAAACAAAAACTGGTGGTGTTGCAAGAAAAACTACTTATGGTGCTGCAAAAACAAACGATTGGTGCTGCTGCAAAAAAACGACTGTTGTTGCTGAAAAAAAAAACTACTTGTGGTGCTGCAAAAAAAAATGACTATTGATGCTGAATAAACAAAAACAATAAACAAAAACTGTTTGTGCTGAAAAAAAACGACTATCTGTGCTGAAAAATAAAACTGTTGGTGTTGCTTTAAAAAATAACGACTGGTGGTGCTTTAAAAAAACGACAGTGGTGCTGCGAATAAAACAACTGGAGGGGCTGCAAATAAAACGACTAGAGGTGCTGCGAAAAAGACTGGTGGTGCTGCAAGAAAAAACAAACTGGTGGTGCTGCAAGAAAAACGACTTATGGTTGGCAAGAAAACGGCGTATGGTTCTGCAAAAAAAAAAAAAAAACGATTGGTGGTGCTGCAAAGGAACGACTGGTGGTGCTGCAATAAAAACGACTGTTGGTGCTGTAAATGCAAACTGTTGGTGCTGTAAATGCAAACTGTTGGTGCTGCAAATGCAAACTGTTGGTGCTGAATAAACAAAAACTGTTGGTGCTGAAAAAACAAAGAAGCTGTTTGTGCTGAAAAAACAAAGAAGCTGTTAGTGCTGAAAAAACAAAGAAGCTGTTTGTGCTGAAAAAAACGACTGTCCTGCAAAAAAAGGGATGGTGTTGCTGCAAAAAAACGACTGGTGATGCTGAAAAAACAAAAACTGGTGGTGCTGCAAATAAAACGACTGGTGGTGCTGCAAATAAAACGACTAGAGGTGCTGCGCAAAGAGTGGTGGTGCTGAAAAAAAAACTGGTGCTGCAAGAAAAAACAAAAACTGGTGGTGCTGCAACAAAAACGACTTGTGTTGCTGCAAGAAAAACGACTGGTGGTGCTGCAAAAACAAACGATTGGTGGTGCGGGAAAAAAAACAACTGGCATTACTGCAAAGAAACGACTACTGTTGCTGCAAAGAAACGACTACTGTTGCTGCAAAGAAACGACTGGTGGTGCTGCAAAAATCGTCTGGTGGTGCTCTAAATAAAACAACTGGAGGTGCTGCAAATAAAATAACTTGAGGTGCTGCGAAAAAACTGGTGGTGCTGCAAAAACAAACGACTGGTGTTTTCGCAAAAACAGACTGTTGTTGCTGCAAAAAAAGACTGTTGTTGCTGCAAAAAAAAAGACTGGTGTTGCTGCAAAAAAAAGAGACTGGTGTTGCTGCAAATATTTTATTTGGTGTTGCTGCAAAAAAAAGAGCCTGGTTGTGTTGCAAAAAAACGACAGTGGTGCTGCAAATAAAACGACTAGAGGTGCTGCGAAAAGACTGGTAGTGCTGAAAAAAAACTGGTGCTGCAAGAAAAAACAAAAACTGGTGGTGCTGCAAAAAACAACTTATTATGCTGCAAATACAAACAACTGGTGGTGCTTCAAATGCAAACTGTTGGTGTTGAAAAAAAAAATTGGTGCTGAAAAAACAAAAGCTGACGGTGCTCCTAGAACAAAAATTGTTGGTGCTGCAAAAAAAGACTAGAAGACTGTTGGTGCTGCAAAAAAGACTGTTGGTGCTGCATAAAAAGACTATTGGTGCTGCAAAAAAAAGACTGGTGGTGCTGCAAAAAAAAAAGACTGGTGGTGCTGCAAAAAAACGACTGGTGGTGGTGCTGCAAAAAAACGACTGGTGGTGCTGCAAAAAGACGACTAGTGGTGGTGCATAAAAAAGACAGGTGGTGCTACTGGTGGTGCTGCAAAAAAAACGACTGGTGGTGCTGCAAAAAAAAAGACTGGTGGTGCTGCAAAAAAAGACTGGTGGTGCTGCAAAAAAAAAGACTGGTGGTGCTGCAAAAAAAAAGACTGGTGGTGCTGCAAAAAAAAAAACGACTGGTGGTGCTGCAAAAAAAAACGACTGGTGGTGCTGCAAAAAAAAAAAAGACTGGTGGTGCTGCAAAAAAAAAAAAAGACTGGTGGTGCTGCAAAAAAAAAACGACTGGTGGTGCTGCAAAAAAAGACTGGTGGTGCTGCAAAAAAAAAAACGACTGGTGGTGCTGCAAAAAAAAAAAAAGACTGGTGGTGCTGCAAAAAAAAAAGACTGGTGGTGCTGCAAAAAAAAAAAAGAATGGTGGTGCTAAAAAAAAAAAAGACTGGTGGTGCTGCAAAAAAAAGACTGGTGGTGCTGCAAAAAAAAACGACTGGTGGTGCTGCAAAAAAAAAAAACGACTGGTGGTGCTGCAAAAAAAAAAAAAGACTGGTGGTGCTGCAAAAAAAAAACGACAGGTGGTGGAGCAAAAAAAAAAAGACTGGTGGTGCTGCAAAAAAAAAGGTGCTGCAAAAAAAGACTGGTCTTGCTGCAAAAAAAACGACTGGTGGTGCTGCAAAAAAAAAGACTGGTGGTGCTGCAAAAAAAAGACTGGTCTTGCTGCAAAAAAAAAAGACTGGTGGTGCTGCAAAAAAGAGAGACTGGTGGTGCTGCAAAAAAACGACTAATGGTGCTGCAAAAAAAAACGACTGGTGGTGCTGCAAAAAAAAAACGACTGGTGGTGCTGCAAAAAAACGACAGTGGTGCTGCAAATAAAACTGGTGGGGCTGCAAATAAAACGACTAGAGGTGCTGCGAAAAGACTGGTGGTGCTGAAAAAATCTGGTGCTGGAAGAAAAAACAAACTGGTGGTGCTGCAAGAAAAACGACTTATGGTCTGGCAAGAAAAACGGCGTATGGTTCTGCAAAAAAAAAAAAAAACGATTGGTGGTGCTGCAAAAAAAAACGATTGGTGGTGCTGCAAAGAAACGATTGGTGGTGCTGCAATAAAAACGACTGTTGGTGCTGTAAATGCAAACTGTTGGTGCTGTAAATGCAAACTGTTGGTGCTGTAAATGCAAACTGTTGGTGCTGAATAAACAAAAACTGTTGGTGCTGAATAAACAAAAACTGTTGGTGCTGAATAAACAAAAACTGTTGGTGCTGAATAAACAAAAACTGTTGGTGCTGAATAAACAAAAACTGTTGGTGCTGAATAAACAAAAACTGTTGGTGCTGAATAAACAAAAACTGTTGGTGCTGAATAAACAAAAACTGTTGGTTCTGAATAAACAAAAACTGTTGGTTCTGAATAAACAAAAACTGTTGGTTCTGAATAAACAAAAACTGTTTGTGCTGAAAAAAACGACTGTCCTGCAAAAAAACGGATGGTGTTGCTGCAAAAAGAAACGACTTGTGTTGCTGCAAAAAAAAACGACTGGTGACGCTGAAAAAACAAAAACTGGTGGTGCTGCAAATAAAACGACTGGTGGTGCTGCAAAAAAATGACAGTGGTGCTGCAAATAAAACGACTAGAGGTGCTGCGAAAAGAGTGGTGGTGCTGAAAAAAAACTGGTGCTGCAAGAAAAAACAAAAACTGGTGGTGCTGCAACAAAAACGACTGGTGGTGCTGTAAAAACAAACGATTGGTTTTGCGGGAAAAAAAACAACTGGTATTGCTGCAAAGAAACGACTGGTGGTGCTGCAAAAATCGTCTGGTGGTGCTCTAAATAAAACAACTGGAGGTGCCGCAAATAAAATAACTTGAGGTGCTGCGAAAAGACTGGTGGTGCTGCAAAAACAAACGACTGGTGTTTTCGCAAAAAAAGACTGTTGTTGCTGCAAAAAAAGACTGTTGTTGCTGCAAAAAAAAGACTGTTGATGCTGCAAAAAAAAAGACTGTTGATGCTGCAAAAAAAAGACTGTTGTTGCTGCAAAAAAAAGAGACTGGTGTTGCTGAAAAATAAAAGACTGGTGTTGCTGCAAAAAAAGAGACTGGTGTTGCTGCAAAAAAAAGAGACTGGTGTTGCTGCAAAAAAACGACTGGTGTTGCTGCAAAAAAAAAAGAGACTGGTGTTGCTGCAAAAAAAAGAGACTGGTGTTGCTGCCAAAAAAAGAATCTGGTGTTGCTGCCAAAAAAAGAGACTGGTGTTGATGCCAAAAAAAGAGACTGGTGTTGCTGCCAAAAAAAGAGACTGGTGTTGCTGCCAAAAAAAGAGACTGGTGTTGCTGCCAAAAAAAGAGACTGGTGTTGCTGCCAAAAAGAGAGACTGGTGTTGCTGCCAAAAAGAGAGACTGGTGTTGCTGCCAAAAAGAGAGACTGGTGTTGCTGCCAAAAAGAGAGACTGGTGTTGCTGCCAAAAAGAGAGACTGGTGTTGCTGCCAAAAAGAGAGACTGGTGTTGCTGCCAAAAAGAGAGACTGGTGTTGCTGCCAAAAAGAGAGACTGGTGTTGCTGCCAAAAAGAGAGACTGGTAAAAAAAAACTACTTGTGGTGCTGCAAAAAAAAAAAAATGACTATTGATCCTGAATAAACAAAAACAATAAACAAAAACTGTTTGTGCTGAAAAAAAACGACTATCTGTGCTGCAAAAGAAAACTGATGGTGGTGCTTAAAAAAATAACGACTGGTGGTGCTGAAAAAAACGACAGTGGTGCTGCAAATAAAACAACTGGAGGGGCTGCAAATAAAACGACTAGAGGTGCTGCGAAAAGACTGGTGGTGCTGCAAGAAAAAACAAACTGGTGGTGCTGCAAGAAAAACGACTTATGGTTGGCAAGAAAAACGGCGTATGGTTCTGCAAAAAAAAAAAAAAACGATTGGTGGTGCTGCAAAAAAAACGATTGGTGGTGCTGCAAAGGAACGACTGGTGGTGCTGCAATAAAAACGACTGTTGGTGCTGTAAATGCAAACTGTTGGTGCTGTAAATGCAAACTGTTGGTGCTGTAAATGCAAACTGTTGGTGCTGTAAATGCAAACTGTTGGTGCTGTAAATGCAAACTGTTGGTGCTGTAAATGCAAACTGTTGGTGCTGTAAATGCAAACTGTTGGTGCTGTAAATGCAAACTGTTGGTGCTGTAAATGCAAACTGTTGGTGCTGTAAATGCAAACTGTTGGTGCTGAATAAACAAAAACTGTTGGTGCTGAATAAACAAAAACTGTTGGTGCTGAATAAACAAAAACTGTTGGTGCTGAATAAACAAAAACTGTTGGTGCTGAATAAACAAAAACTGTTGGTGCTGAATAAACAAAAACTGTTGGTGCTGAATAAACAAAAACTGTTTGTGCTGAAAAAAACGACTGTCCTGCAAAAAAAGGGATGGTGTTGCTGCAAAAAGAAACGACTTGTGTTGCTGCAAATAAAAACGACTGGTGATGCTGAAAAAACAAAAACTGGTGGTGCTGCAAATAAAACGACTAGAGGTGCTGCGCAAAGAGTGGTGGTGCTGAAAAAAAACTGGTGCTGCAAGAAAAAACAAAAACTGGTGGTGCTGCAACAAAAACGACTTGTGTTGCTGCAAGAAAAACGACTGGTGGTGCTGCAAAAACAAACGATTGGTGGTGCGGGAAAAAAAAACAACTGGCATTACTGCAAAGAAACGACTACTGTTGCTGCAAAGAAACGACTACTGTTGCTGCAAAGAAACGACTACTGTTGCTGCAAAGAAACGACTGGTGGTGCTGCAAAAATCGTCTGGTGGTGCTCTAAATAAAACAACTGGAGGTGCTGCAAATAAAATAACTTGAGGTGCTGCGAAAAGACTGGTGGTGCTGCAAAAACAAACGACTGGTGTTTTCGCAAAAAAAGACTGTTGTTGCTGCAAAAAAAGACTGTTGTTGCTGCAAAAAAAGACTGTTGTTGCTGCAAAAAAAAGACTGTTGTTGCTGCAAAAAAGAGACTGTTGTTGCTGCAAAAAAAAGACTGTTGTTGCTGCAAAAAAAAGACTGTTGTTGCTGCAAAAAAAAGACTGTTGTTGCTGCAAAAAAAAGACTGTTGTTGCTGCAAAAAAAAGACTGTTGTTGCTGCAAAAAAAAGACTGTTGTTGCTGCAAAAGAAAGACTGGTTATGCTGCAAAAAAAAGAGACTGGTGCTGCAAAAAAAAGAGACTGGTGTTGCTGCAAAAAAAAAGAGACTGGTGTTGCTGCAAAAAAAAAGAGACTGGTGTTGCTGCAAAAAAAAGAGACTGGTGTTGCTGCAAAAAAAAGAGACTGGTGTTGCTGCAAAAAAAGAGACTGGTGTTGCTGCAAAAAAAAGAGCTGCAAAAAAAAGAGACTGGTGTTGCTGCAAAAAAAAGAGACTGGTGTTGCTGCAAAAAAAAGAGACTGGTGTTGCTGCAAATATTTTATTTGGTGTTGCTGCAAAAAAAAAAGAGACTGGTTGTGTTGCAAAAAAACGACAGTGGTGCTGCAAATAAAACGACTAGAGGTGCTGCGAAAAGACTGGTAGTGCTGAAAAAAAACTGGTGCTGCAAGAAAAAACAAAAACTGGTGGTGCTGCAAAAAACAACTTATTATGCTGCAAATACAAACAACTGGTGGTGCTTCAAATGCAAACTGTTGGTGTTGAAAAAAAAAATTGGTGCTGAAAAAACAAAAGCTGACGGTGCTCCTAGAACAAAAATTGTTGGTGCTGCAAAAAAAGACTAGAAGACTGTTGGTGCTGCAAAAAAGACTGTTGGTGCTGCATAAAAAGACTGTTGGTGCTGCATAAAAAGACTATTGGTGCTGCAAAAAAAGACTATTGGTGCTGCAAAAAAAAGACTGGTGGTGCTGCAAAAAAAAAGACTGGTGGTGCTGCAAAAAAAAAGACTGGTGGTGCTGCAAAAAAAAAAAGACTGGTGGTGCTGCAAAAAAAAAAAAGACTGGTGGTGCTGCAAAAAAAAAGACTGGTGGTGCTGCAAAAAAAAAAGACTGGTGGTGCTGCAAAAAAAAAAAGACTGGTGGTGCTGAAAAAAAAAAAAGACTGGTGGTGTTGCAAAAAAAAAATGGTGGTGTTGCAAAAAAAAAAAAAAAAAAATTTGTGGTGCTGCAAAAAAAAAAAAAAAAAAAATTGGTGGGGCTGCAAAACAAAAAAAAAAGACTGGTGGTGCTGCAAAAAAAAAAAAATTGACTGGTGGTGCTGCAAAAAAAAGAGCCTGGTGGTGCTGCAAAAAAAAAGAGACTGGTGGTGCTGAAAAAAAAAAGAGACTGGTGTTGCTGCAAAAAAAAGAGACTGGTGTTGCTGCAAAAAAAAGAGACTGGTGTTGCTGCAAAAAAAAGAGACTGGTGTTGCTGCAAAAAAAAGAGACTGGTGTTGCTGCAAAAAAAAGAGACTGGTGGTGCTGAATAAATGCAAACTGTGGGTGCTGAATAAATGCAAACTGTGGGTGCTGAATAAATGCAAACTGTGGGTGCTGAATAAATGCAAACTGTGGGTGCTGAATAAATGCAAACTGTGGGTGCTGAATAAATGCAAACTGTGGGTGCTGAATAAATGCAAACTGTGGGTGCTGAATAAATGCAAACTGTGGGTGCTGAATAAATGCAAACTGTGGGTGCTGAATAAATGCAAACTGTGGGTGCTGAATAAATGCAAACTGTGGGTGCTGAATAAATGCAAACTGTGGGTGCTGAATAAATGCAAACTGTGGGTGCTGAATAAATGCAAACTGTGGGTGCTGAATAAATGCAAACTGTGGGTGCTGAATAAACGAAAACTGTGGGTGCTGCAAGAAAAACTACTTATGGTGCTGCTGAAAAAAAAAAAAGATTTGTGGTGCTCAAAAAAAAACGACTGGTGTTGCTGAATTAAAAAAAACGGATGCTGCAAAAAACAACGACTGGTTATGCTGAAAAAACAAAAGCTGTTCAAACAAAACTGTTTTTCAGAAAATGTCAAATTTTTGACAAAAATATGCTTATATGATAAAAATAAATTTAACACAATATTTTGAATATAATCCTTATAATCTGATGATTTGTTATTATATAATTGATTTAATCAAAAATTTGCTTTCCAAAAACTTCCTGATAAGAAACGAGTAAATAAATCACTGTAAAAATAGCTTAAAATTTTTTCTGTATGAAGATTCTTTTTGCTGCTATTGTAGTTAACTCAATGAAAGAACAATTTTGAGTCCATGAAATATTTCTTGTATATGAGTAAATTTTTGGTTATATAATGTTATGTGCAGTAATATTACAAAAATGGAAAAATTTCGATTCTGTTAAAGTGAGTTCGTTTTTTCATAATTGGTGTAAATTAAAGTGCATGTCCTTGTTTAAATTTATTTATTATTGGAAGAGGCAGGAGCTTACATATTTCTTTTTCATTAGATTTAGTTCATAGTTAGGTTTATAGATTAAGTTTAGATTTAATTAGTTTTAGGCTAGAAGTATAGGTTTAGATTTTAATATTAGATTTAGTGTAGTATTAGGTAAGTAAATCCTGCTTCCTCCAATAGTAAAATTTTTCCTTTTGCATGAAAATATTTTATATTAGCTGCAGAAATATAAAATATTTAAATCCATGTATTTAAATTGTAAAAATATTGTTAAAATTGAATACAAGAAAAATACTTTTTCTGGAATTATTTAGAGCAATATTTATTTTAATAGTATATGAAATTGCCAAATATTAAAGGTTTTGTAAGACTGATCATGTTTATTGAATTTTAAACTTTTATTAGAAGTTTATTTTCTCAACAAATGCCTGCTATGAAGAATGTCTGACTTCAGTTTTAAGCGGAATTGCCACCTTTCAAGAGAAATTTGTAGATAGCAAAGAAAACCTCTTTGATATCATTCAGTGCTGGAATTTTCTTCTAATTGCTGAAAATTATGACAGTTTTTTTTCACTATTTGTGCATAATGGAAAAGCTTTTAGCAATATTTAAGTGTTATAATCCAAATTTCATATACATTTAAAGAGTGATTCATGATCCAAAAATAAGGATTAGTTTTTTTTTTAATTTAAATTATTTGCTATGATTTTAATTTTATAATTACATAAGGAACATATCATTATGTAAAATATATATCAAAATACGCAAGTTATTTCTAGTTTTATTAAGTTTTCTCTTAATAAATGATTTTTCTACATTTAAAACTTTAATAAAATATAAATTTAAAATGCAATTTAGAAGCATTTTGTGAAGTGGATAGTTAATGACAATAAATGTGTATCTGCTAATAATATACTTTTGGTTGAATATTTGTTCAAAAGTATACATAAATGCTTATAATTAGATGGGTTTTTTAAAAAAATTGTATCCATTTTATTTTATAATGGAAAACCAAAATTGTATGTATAATTACTAATTTGTTTTTATCCATTTCATTTTATAATGGAAAACCAAAATTGTATGTATAATTACTAATTTGATTTTTAATAGTAATATGTTAACGGAATGATTTTATGAATATAAAGTTTTTACATTAAACATAGAGAATGTTAGCGCTGTTTATTAATATAAAATGAATAACAAAATTTGTAAATATATATTCACATAAAAAAGTCTGTGTGTATACTTGTCAAACTGCTTGTAAAGGATTGTGCATTATAAAAACCTGTTGACTTATTTTATACTTGTTTATCACATAACTGTTTGCTTTGATCCAAATATTAGAAAATGTTATACTACACATCAAATACTGAAATTCAAAATATTTCATTTCCTTTTCTATGATTGTGTAAAGAAGCATCTTGATCATTTATTGCTTTCATAATACTTATGCCATGTTTTAAGTTCATATTCTGTCAGGGTTATGCAATTAGTAAAATGTTTTTAATAATAAATTGGGAATGAAAATGATCACACAAAATGTCAGGAACATAGCTTTGATTACCTTCCTCTTTGTACTAACATTTGAAAGTTTCCTATCTTTTCTATTTTTATTTCAAAGTTATTTTCCTGCTTTAAAAAAAAAGATTTGTATATAGTCGCAAAATTTTAATAACACCTTACATTCGCGTCAAGTTCAATAAACATCTGCAAATTTTATTACATTTTTCATCAATGTATGCAAATAAATGATTTAATGAGAGATTTTTCAAATTGATATGAAGAAAAGGCACTACTTTTCAAAAATCGGCATAATTTTCGAAAATTTATGATACTGCATTAAAATTTCTTTGCATCTATATTCCATTAGCTTCATTTAGCATCGTTTTAATAGTATATAATCTATAACATAACCAACCAAATTTCTGTGTAACTCAAATGTCAAGGAAATAAAAGTTTCTGTGGTTTTCATGGAATCTTACGAACAAATATAATTTTTGTCACAATTGTGCATGTATGCTTGTTTTATAAAACAATTATGGTGTATATAATTATATATTAATAAACTTTATTACAATTGCTTGTTTTATTATTTCTAAACTCATTCACACATGTTTCAATTTAAATTAATTTTTTTCTTTAATAATGTGTAATGTAATAATGAATGATATCAGGTAAACAGATTGAAAGATTCGAATCGTTATATATCAACAGATATTAAAAACAGTTTATTAAAATGAATATAAATATATTTTTTCTTAGAATATGCTCATATGAAATATTTTAGATTGGATTCAGTTAAAAAGAATAACTGGAAGATATATTTAATAAACAAGAATTTTTGACATTTTAAAATTACACTTCGCACAACTTTGCTCTTGTGCAGCAAGGTAAGAATTCAAATAGTGAATTCGCTTAAAGATTCTCGCTCAACAAGCTATGTTTTACAAATTTCAAAAACATTTTGTTTCATTACTTCAAGCGATTTAATCAATGTTTCTTGGGCAAGCTGCCTTCTAACTCCACTGCAAAAATTCTGAATAATTGAAGTTGTGCTTCAGTGTAGGATAACTGTCAAAGAAAATGGTTTTACAGGGTTGCTTATAACGCCTATTTTGGAATTACACTATTTAGAAAACGATTCAGTTTTTCATAGTGCCTGCTGGTGATATTTGTGAACATTCACGTATCGAAACTTTTTATGATTGACTGGTAAAGGTATGACCAGCATGTATAAGTATAGAAAAAAATTCTTAGCTTAATATTTACTTAACAATCGATTTGTATCATTTACCGTACTAGAATAACAATACTGAGTTGTTTTCCGACGGCAAAATAATCTTCAGAAATCGAAAGTTTTTTTTTTTTTATCAATACTCCTATGTTTGGTATATATGAAAAAAATTTTTATATCGATATTTGCCTCAGTTAGAGAAAAAAGAGGACATCAGCGAAACGTAACATGGCTGCGATATTATTTCTTAAATAAAAGGGTTTTCATAATGAATGCTTTGAAAAACTATAAGTTTATAAAATGTTATTAAATAAAAACAAAAAAAAAAAAATGTTTGGACTTGAAGAAAGTATTTAAATATTTTGAAAGTGTATTCAAGGATCTCTTTGTACACTGCTTCTTGTAAGTAGAAAAGTTTTTTGGAATTCTCAGAATTTCGTGTATCAAACTAGGGCCACTTTTCCCCTCCAATTGGCTGCATTTTTAAATCTGTAATTGAATATCTGATGCATTCGCATGAATCGATACCATCGCTAATGGGGTAATCTTATATGTACCTTGTATTAAAATAGTGCGAAAATAAATTTTAGGCTTGAAAAATTTTTTTGATAAATGGGAAATAAATATATATATATCCGCGTGATACTTTAAAATGTTTTTAATTTTTTCTACAAGTCAATCTTTGAACAGCCTAGTTGATTGCTGAGAAACAGTTATTTGAATCATTTTTCGAATTCAGTTGCTTTTATCATTTTTTTATGATGAAAACAAAACTTTTCCGTTAATTTCCCAAATAAATAGGCTAATCAATTAATTTAATTGTTAGTTAATTTAAGCCATTTCAGTCATTTTTAAATCAATAAAATGTTTCTAATATTTTATTAATTTCAAATATATTAATTCAAATAATATCAAATTAATAAATAATTTCTAAAATTATAAAAGTAACAGTGTATAACACTTTCTTTTTATCATTGCCTAACACATGTAAGTGAAAAGAATTTCTATTAAAGTGCGCAGAAAGAAATATTTATCGCAGAAATTGATTTGATCAAGAATTGCACTAACCATAAATATACATTCAGACATACGAAAGATATTTGTTTAATGAGAAAATCTTAAACAATATTTTTATGATTTTCTGAGGACTAAAATATTGATAAAACTAATTTTTCATTTTTTTAAGTTAAAACATTTTTTAATCTAAAACCAACTAAAAAAAAATCGTATTTTTATTTGAACTTTATTATTTAAATATTCATTACACAATATACAGCAAGTAAATCTGCTTCCGAAGCCAAGGTGGCCTAAGGTTAGGACATTCGTTCTCGGTATTGGAAGGTATTGAGTTCGATTCTTGACCCAACCGATGATCTAGCGGCTTCTAAATTGTGGACATCCACAAACTTTTGGAGCACAACGATGGTTGCCTTACAATGTAAGGTGCCAGAATTTGCGCCCTTTGAAATGCTAAAATAAAAAAATTACATCTTCTCGTTTGAATTTAGTAACTCCTAATAAAAAATTACCCTTTAATAAACGCGTATCATTACATATCAAAAAATATTTCAATTATAAATATTTGACCTTAATAATTCCCCCCATTGTAATAATAATTCCGGCAAAAATACTCAGAAAATTTGATTGTGATGATATGAAAATTAATGCTTGACTTAATTAAATTAATACATTAAATTCAAAAAGCATGATACGATTGATTAGCTTTAGTTTCAAGGAATGTAATGTACAACCACTATAGAATTCTAAACCGTTTGGAAACTGATTATATTTTGGCGAATCTTGAGACATATGAACTCTGTAAAGTTGTAGACATTGTTGAAAGAGCAACCGATAATTGAATTTGTGTTTGGGAAATATAATCACTGGATTTAGCGTTTTAATTGAGCAGATGGTATAGACGGAAAATTAAAATACACCCACGCCACGTATTATTTTTTGTCAAAATAATTATTACTAAGTGCGTTAATATATTTTTTCAAACTCTCTCCGGAACAAAAATATGGCATTAAATTATCTGTAACTCCTTTATATTTCCAGTTAATCCAATTTTACTTTTTATTGATTATTTCGATATCGATTTTTCTGGGTACTATTTCCGAATCGATGCACGTTATGTAACCTCGCCAAATCTGACTGCCCAAATCTTTCGAGTTTTCCAAGGAGAACTCTAAATATAAGCTACTATAATATAAAATTAAGAAATGAAATTGACATAAAAATTTAAATTTTTAAGTAATTTGTTCACTATTAACACATTATTACTTTCTTCATCCTTGTCGGATTTCTTCTTTTGGTAAGGAAAAGATCCAATTAATTTCATCTGCAAGTGAAAAAATTTAATCAAAATCATTAGAATTTTTTATGCCACATGAATAATATTTTCTTTAAAATGAAGGTTTCCAAAGTCTAGACTGACTATAATCCAGATTTAGATTGCTGAAGCCTTAACTACTGAATATATATGTATTTGAATAACTATTGTAGCCTGGTATACTTTTTCTATTATGATATTAGACATGCACTATTTGGTAGTTTATTAAGTTAAAAGTCTAAGTGCTTTTCAAGTGGGTAAATCCTGAGATATAGCCTATTAATCTAAAAAATTCATGATATTAAAATTTTATTCTCTTATTTTATTTTGTCTAATAAAAATTTCAGTGAACAAAATATAAGTTATATATTTATAATGATAGTAATCATAAAAATAATTTTATTAGAAATGGAATAAATATATGATGTATCTTATACACACATTCATTCATTTTATTCGAAACGAAATTTTTTTGCAGGTTATAGATGTTTCTTATTGATTATTAAAGAAGCAAAATTTATAAGCATTTCAAGAAAATATTTTATTGGCATTCTAATTATATTCTGATAAATTTTCATTAATGACATTTCAGTTTTATTTGGAAATATATTTTTATATTTTATAAAATAAAATTTATAAATAAAAATTGGGAATATTTTTAAAGAGAATATAAAGTACTAAAAATGCACTGAGATTATTAAATAAAACGAGTTAATCTCTTATAGCAAAATTAATATCCTGTCAAATAATATTTCAGTACATAAAAAAACTTCCATAAAATTTTTTACTTTCAATTTCTAATAATAAATAATTACATTTAGAGGATGAATTTATCAGTTGAAATATAATTTTAACTACATTATTTTAAATATATTAGGTTTATAATTTCTTAATCAATAATGTAATTTTTCATAGGCATACAACTTGATTGGGACGTCCTATAAAAAAAATAAGGATTCATGGCGAAACTGGGAAGCTGTTGTGTTGTTTGTGGGAGTTCCTGGAGCTGAGCTCCTATCTCCAGTACCATGATTCATAAGATAAAGTGGAGCAACTTTTTGGTGCAATTGGGATTGTTTTGCTCCTGATATTACTGATAGAGAGAAAAGAAAATGAAATAAAAGAAGCAAAATTTATTTACAAATAGATTTATTAACAGTTTTACAGTCGTTTTCCTTGTATATATATATTTGCATGTGAAGTTTAAAGAGGATTTAAAAGTGGAATAATGAAATAAAAAATAATAATAAAATAAAAAAGAATTTCATTTATTGTTTAACTTTTTATAAAATAAGTTTAAATGTAAGAAAGTGAAAAAGAACAATGCAATTTGTTCCAAATTTTTATAATCAATCATAATTTTTTCTTTCCTATGTTTCGGACTCCCAGATCCAGTGAGAGCGAAAAGTTTCCTTGCACGGGCTCAACTCAAATCAACATTGGGTATGCGCGCGTTCCCCTTCCATGTCTTCTCCCTCCTTCCCTATGATTTCTCTGTGTCCTCCAATCAAGGGGAGGGCGTAAACGTTACTTCTTTATTCATTTTCCCGTTCGTTTTTGGTTGATGCAATTTGTATTAAAATACCTTTTTTGAGTAGTTTTTGTTTAACAATTATTTAGGATTGCTCTTAGTCGGCGTTTATTCCATCTTTAAAATCGTAATTTGGAATGTTTTTAATTAATGGGTTTTTGTGGTCAACAATATCATTAAAACATTTATCTGCTTGTTTTGAAATATATTTTAGTTGGAGAGGAATGAATGCCTATTTCATTTCGGATTTTTTCATTTCTGCTGTACCAGGGTGGGTTTGTTATCATTCTGAGAATAACATTTTGTAAAGATTCTAATTTTTGGAAGTTAGTTTTTGCTGCTGATCCATAAATAATCGATGCATACATTTTTATAGGTCTAATAATGGATGTGTAAATTAGTTTTTTATTTTCAAAGTTAAGTTTTGATTTCCTTCCTATTAGTGGGTAGAGATTAACTTTTATTGCAATGATTTTATTTCTTATTTTATCATTTTGGGTTATCCAAGTTAATCATCTATCCATTGTTATTCCAAGATAGTCTACGTTAGGTTTCCATTCAATATTTTTATTCTTTATTTTTAGTTGTTGGGGGAGTTTGTTGGCAAGGGAGAAAATTCTTGCTTGGGTTTTGTTATTAAGTTCCATTTTCCATCTGTCATACCATTTAATTAAAAGATTTAAATATTTATTAAATTGTTCTATGAGTTGGTTGGTTAGGATTCCCTTAGTTAGTATTGCAGTGTTACCAGCAAAGAGTGCTAAAATATTTTTTTGAGTTTTGGGTAGATCGTTCACCTAAATTAAAAAGATGGTAGTTCCTAGTTTGCTCCCTTGTGGAACACCGCTTTTTATTTCTTGGGGCTGTGAGTAGTTGTTATCGTGGTTAATAATAAATTTTCTATTTTCTAGGTAGGATTTTATTAGTAAAATTAAATAAATGGGGAATTTGTGTGACTAATGACAGCTTATAGAGTAGGCCTTGAATCCAGAGACGATCAAACGCTTTGGTCACATCCAACATAACTGCAACTGTTGCGTTTCCATGAATGTACCCTTTGTGAATAATTCATTTATTCTGAGTAATTGGCGTGTGGTTGAGTGTTTGGGTGTGAATCCAAATTGTATATTTATTAAAATATTATATTTTGTGATGAATTTATTAATTTTATAAAGAATTTGGTCCTCTGCTATTTTACTTATGGTGGAGAGTAAGCTAATTGGTCTAAAGTTTTCAGGGTGTGTGTGTTTTTTGCCTGGTTTTGGAATTGGTTTGATTATGGTATTTTCCAGATGTCTGGGAAGTGAGAATGATTTATGATTTGTGTGAGGCTAATTATATATATTTTGTTGTGTAAGTTTCTTAAACATGTTCTTTGCAATTTGGCCGTGCCCAGGGGCTTTACTATTTTTTAATACATTTGATTATGTCTATTGGGGAGATTTAGAAGTTTATATTATTAAGTTTTAATGTTTAAAGTTTTTTTATTAATATTGTCGATGATTGCTTGTGTCGAAGTTATTGTTTTTTAAAGTGTAAAGCTAAGATTTCAGCTTTTTCCTGGGGGGAAGTAATTGTTTGGAAGGCTGGAATTTCTATGAATTTTGCTTTTAATTTCTTTGTGGCTCTCCAGAGAGAGCCACTCTTAATGTTTAAACTTGGGATATAGTTTTCCCATTTCTCTTGTTGATATTTATATAGCGAATTCCTTATTTTATTATTGAGTTCGTTATATAATTTTTTATCTTGATGGTTTCTATTTTTTGATATGTTCTCCTGATTTTGTTTCTTTCTTTTATTAATTCTTTGATTTCTGGTGGGGGGTCGTAGCGAAGCTTCGGCTGGCCCATCCTACTTCCGAGGTACCTAGGTCCTAGGAGGACCCTCACATTCATATGGAGCTATTATTGAACTGACAAATTGGTTATTTGAATTAAGCGGACGGAGTTTGACTCAAATTTTTCTCTTAATGAAATATTTATTTTATTGAATATGTTTAAGAAATTAATATAAAGTAAATTTAAATTTGGTTTATTTTTAATAGATGTTAAAATTGGAATAAGGTAATAGTAGGATTCTTCAATAGATATCTATTTTTTTCAATAGCTTGAAAGTAAGAACTTAATTTAAATAGTTTGTCCATATATATATATATACATGTCCTTATATAATTATATAAGATATTTGTTGTAATTCAATTAATAATTCTTTAATAAAAATGTCTTTACTCCTTTGTGTTTCCGTGTTCCAGGTGATAGAACACCAGACTTTAAATTATTGGCAACCCTTGGAATTTACTACCTATAGCTGGATGAAATTTGGCTAAAAATGTTCTTCGAATTTTTTTTTACATAATAGAGGGCAGCACTACACAAGATCATCACTAATATTCAATTATAGTAGATTATTTAAATCCCTTTATTTTGAAGAAATATTTCCAAATTTTTTTTTGTGATACAAAAATAATTATTTAATCAGAAATTTCTGTGTTATTTTGTTACTTTTACCTTGAGCTATTTATTCTATATTACTTAATAATATTTTTACGCTTCATCTCCGGGAACACTGCGCCTCAACGTCTCTTTTCCTTTACGTGATTAGCCTTGAGCACAATGATGGGGGAAACAGATGTGTTTATTTTTATTGTCTTTCTCTTTTTTGAGGTGGAATGAGAACTAAGGCTGAGGAATTTACAGGGAAGGATTATACTAGTATGGATAATATTTCTATACCCTTTTTGGCCTCTTCAATTGGAAGACTTCAGTGGGGTCTAGGATTATATCAGTTAATTCGAATCATCTTTAGTTTAAGAAGCATTATTCTTATGTTCTCAATTTTCCATTTCGCTGCTATTCATTTTGTATTAGCGTATAGATATATATTTGTAATTTATATATTTTTAAATTACTGTTTTTGCAAATGTAATTTTGATTTAGCATTAATTTTTTTTAAAATTTGCTAATTGCAAATAAATGGCACAAAGAGGTCTTAGTCTTTCTGAAGCAACAAATATGCTTCGGGAGTTGCCCTCAGATAATGAATCAGAGCTTGCTGATAGTGATACAAAGGAATATGGGAATATGTTCCTGTATCACTTAATCAATCTCAGTCTGATAGCGATGATTTAAAGCTTAAACGTGGATAACTTAAAAGATTATACAGAAGCTTTTTTTTTTTTTTTTTTTTTGGTGCAGAGTAGTGGGCTTGCATGTGGTTCACCCTGGATCACGCTAAATCTGCTACACAGGTGTAATGAATGCATTGTTTACAAAAATATTTAAGCGTTTTCTATAGCTATGAAAGGCAGAACACTCTCTTGTGACGTCATCAGGCGGTGACTGAAATCAACTGCGTTCGTTCACGAATAAAATATTCCGAAGGAACTCATTTAATGTTGCTTAAAATTCCCTAACAATCAATTTGCATTTAAAAATTTTTAAGGAAATGTTTTTTAATCGAAAACATATGATTAATTTATAAGCAAAATATATTCCATATGTATGATAGATGTACAGCATTTAATGGGTGACAACTATTTTGTATAATTGAAGTGGAAAAGACAAATAACAAAGAAGAAAATAATTTATTATAATCACACTTTTTTATATTTCTTCTAAAAACAATGCACAAATTTAATTTGAAAAACAATGGCTATTCAATTACCATTTATCTCATCAATAGCTTCACTAGTTCTTAAAATATCACTTGGTTTGAAATGCAGTTCACACATTTTGAAGTAAAATTTGAACTAAGAAAGCTGGTATACATGAAACAAGGAAATCTCAGTTTTTCTTTACGAATAATAGATTTTTTTATACGATATGATCATTAAGATGTATTCTGAAATTAATTTGGAAATAACTTAGAGTTTATCTATTATTAGAGTTCTCTTTTAACTCAAACACATTTTATTATTATTAATAAATCAAAAAATAAATTATTTTATTTTTCTATGAAAATTTTTATTTGATTTTACGCGTAACAAATTAAAAAAAAAAAACTACATAGGAGAATTCATTTTTGATTTCATTTGAAGTTTTTTTTTATTAATATCAAAAATTTTGGATGTACTTGCTAAGCAAATGGTGTCTATCTCACTGTTTTCTAAATGAAAATTTGATTCTATACCAATACCGCATGATTCTTCATCAGAAAAAGCACTTAGAGTGCTTTCAGAATCACTTTCGAGCCCTGAAAAGGGCCTTTTTTTATGATACGTAAGATATTTCACAGCAAGAATTAGCAACTGAAATCAAGTCAAAAGTATAAACACAAATAATGACGCTGAACTCCGTAAAACCCTGGGCATACGCAAAATGTCTGAACGCTTTACCTAACTGCGCATGCGTTTGTTTATTTATACCTCAACGCTTTCTTTCCCTCTAGACGCTAGTCAGGTTTTCTACTATCAGAAGGCAGTGGCTCTTCACGGCCAGTGTTTCATGCGATGGAACTCCACAAAAAATAAAGTGTGTGCATCCTGCAAATACCTCAATTTTATTTAATCTTAAGCAAATATGATGAAAAAAATAATATTTTCTTTGCCTTTTGCGTTGTAAATATTCTAATAAAACTTTGTGTTTATCAAGAACTATTGTCATCATCTTGTGTTTTTTCTTTGTAACTCCGTTGTAAATATTACAGATTTTGTGTGTTTCCAAGAGTTATTGTTATTATCCTGAGTATTCTCCTAATCTTTTCCTTTGTAAATAATTTTAACGGAATTTCGTTACGTGTGTACGAAGAATTATTGCCATCATCTAAGTGCTTATTACTAGGATTACTTAATTACTTAGTCAAAAAACACAAGTCATGCAAAGTGCATCCAGTGGGAACACTTACCATAATATCTTTGTATTATTCATTATTGTATCTTTTATTTCTAATTTGTTAATCTTCAGGCCAGGACTATCTAAGGACTAATTCATTATAAATGAGGTACATGGGTGGAAGGCTACAGACCTCCTTCAATCCTAGACTTTAAAAAAAGAAAAAGAAGGAAAAAGAAACTTTACAAAATTAAGATGCAAAGTGCAATCTTTACAAAAATTTTTACTGTATACTCGTTAAGGCCGAAATAGACAGCCTATAATTGATTTTGTTAATTTTTCATCTTTAAAGGGTTGTGCGTCTGAAAAGGTTAAAGATTTTTTTTTTAGATTCATTTACTAGTTTTTTTAAATTTGAGAATTCGACAGTTTCCTGAAGAAGCACGTGCTGGTATTTGTTTTTCTCTAGCGGTGTCAGACCTAGTCTCATCTACCTGCTTTTTGATTGACTGTTCCTACTTTTTTCATTCACATTGAATGCTTGTCGGATGGGTTTGGCTTTAGGTTTTGGGAATGGCCCTTATAACTGGCTGGGTGAGACTCCTTGCAACTGCAACACTTGAGTTGCTCAATCTTTCGTAAAGGGCAGTCTCTGGCAGGATTCATAAGGAACATAGAGAATCTTGCTACATTCATTAAGTTAAATAAGTATAATTAGCATAATTTTTTAACTTATTTTTATCATCAGCTTAACTTTTTTTCTGATCTCGCTGGATTGATCAGTAAATCAAGATATATAAACATCAATATTGTAAATAACTTTAAAATAAAAACTTCTCAGATGCACAAGAATGGAACAGACCAGTATAGTATTTGAAAAACTTTATCAGAAATATCTTTTAAGATATTTTCGTCATTTATATATGTACAGAATTTATAATATAAAATAAAGATATAGAACTGCAAATCTTGAACAAAGTATACAAAAGCAATTTAAATTTTTTAAATGTTTAACAATTAAAAATTTAAGTTTTAAAATTAGAAAATTTTATTTCATTTGAAGGACATTGCTACCACAATACGTTTTATGTGAACCAGCTGACTTTATAGAACTCAACGCATCTTCGGTTGGGTCGACATTCGAACTTCCTATAACGAGGACAATTGCCTTAACCTAAATTTAACTATAGACATTCAAATATTATAATTTTTCAATACAAATCTTAGAATAGAATTGCATTATTTATACAGTTTAATGAATTTAAACAACCTAAATATAAATTTCGTTATTTATTAACAAATGGTACTTAAATTTGAAAATTTTAAATTATAGTTAAAATAATAAATAGTTTGCAGTTTTTCTGATAAATATATTGTCTTTTTTTAAAAATATTATCTACCAATTATATTATAATATAGTATTACCATATATTATTATAAATATATATTAATATTATGTAACACTGGTTTTTTCTGAACAAAAACTAAATATCTTTAATTGAAATATTATCTCAACTAATATTTTTTGAAGTTTATCAAAAATTAACTTTTTTGGCTGATTTGAAACATTCTTTTATTCTTAAAACTAATTTAATGCAATATATGTGGCAGAATTATCTATTTCCGTTTAAGGGTAAATTTTGATTTACGCTTTTTACGTGTTTTTCAATCCCGACGTCTTGAAATGTATTTCTGCAATTCTCTAAGGAAACCGAACATTTCCTCCTTTTCACACTGGCAAAAGCCCCAAAATGATGCAGGAAAGTAATATAATTATATTGTGTTGTTTTCTATTCTCACATTTTATTTCATGTAAAATAAAAACACATGACACTGTATTAAAAAATCAATTCTTTCATTGATAACGAGTATCTTTACTAAAAGGTTTTGTGCTTGTTATAGTGTTTCTAAATTAAAATTTTGGATTAGAACTAAAAAGTGCGGAAATTAAAAAAAATGTTAAATTCCAAAATTTTCAAACCTTTCCATAATGTGCTGCTGTAACACTAACTTAAAAAAGAAAGGAGAAAAGGAACGAAAAAAATCTTATGTTGATTGTAGAAAAATCACGCTAATGATAGAAGGGGGAAAAAAAGACCAAACGCAAGAATCGATAATGTTTTTGACATATTAACCCATTTAAAAAAGTTTCTACCTTAGATTTTGCTTCTGGATATTGAAATACACTGCTGGAAAAATGTATTTTATATAGTATGCTTCACATTTTAGCACAATTAATATATAATTTTTCTTTTTTATTTTATGAAAGTAATTTTTATTAATTTTTTTATTTACAGTGAATGAGTTTTATTTACCACTAAGAAAATATTGTAGAATAGTACTTCAGGATTTTTGGTCTGTGGAAAAAAAGTAGAATGACACCTGCACAAATATTCTTATTTTGGAATCTGTAGTAGTTTAATAGGTTGTAAGCACTCTTCTTTTAAACTGCCTTTCATTCAGAAAATATATTTGTTGAAAAAAATCCTCAGTTTTTGTATAGTTATATAAAAAGTCTAGGTGGAAACCTTTAAGTCAATTACAAAAAGGCCAAATTATGGCATGTAAAGATGTGGGCAAAAGTGTAAGAGCAATTGCAATCATAGATTTTTAATTTCTACCATTTGAAAAAAGAATTTTTCAATATAAGGTGCTAATGTAAAGCCAACAAAATTACGAGTCAAATAAAAAGTATTTCCCCAAACAAAAACATTTAAAGATTATATAAATTATTTTAAATGAATAGTTTTAACAAATAAGTAATTTCATATTTAATTTTCAAAACTCTGCAAAAATATGTTAGTACCAGTTTTATACCAGCAAAAATATGAAATAAATATTCATATTGAAAGAATAGATAGTAGACAGAAAATATAACTTACGGCAATAATATTTTAAATGTTACAACTCCAGATTTTCAAAAGTTTACATTTTTGTTTCCGATGAAGCGATATTTTGAAACAAACGAAATATTAACCATGTGAACAATAAAAAGGAAGGGAAGTTTATGTGTTTTCTTAGAATTTGGAGGTAATTAGCTCTCGATCCCCTCCATTTCTATTCCAGGAAGGCAATTCCCTAGGGGGCATACCTGTAGTGCTATTTTATGAAAAATTTCCTCCCTTTCTTTAAAGGTCACTCTGGTGCCGGACACAATGTTTTGACAAAGGGAACTGCTAATATGAAACACTTTTCAGCAAGAATTTTCTCACGAGTGTAATGCGACACTAGATTGAATGGCTACAGCGGTAAAAGCCTGAGATAAAAAATATACAAGGGTTTTAATTTTATTTTGGGACACAATGAATAGTACTATTTCACTAAGTCTCAATAACTACTGAAACGGATCTTTCTATATCGCTTCTTGATAACTTAAGTAAAATCTGACTTTTTGTTATTATAACTACATTTAAATTCTTACACAAGTTTTCATTAATAATATTTTAGTTACATGAAATTTTTCTTTTTGCGCATAATTATTTATTACGTTATTATATAATCACAAAATGAGATTAAATTTTACATTTTTATCATAAAAAGATATCAAAAATATTAGTGAAGAGCTGTTTGTTAAATAAAAAGATTTAATCTGTTATGAGAAAGTAAAAATAGCACATCAAATAATATTTCAAAACACTGAAATTTCGACAAAAAACTTTTAAGTTTTGATTTTTTGAATAATTATAACATCCAGAAGGGTCCAAAAAAATAATATTCCTCGATTGTTTTTTTTTTTTTTTTCCCTTCTTTTTTTAAATTTTTACTATTTTATTCTTTTATATTGAGAAAAACAAACTTATTTGTTTTGCTAATATTATTTTTATGACTTTTTTTAGTATATAAATTGACTTTGATAACCTGTATAACAATTTAGTCATAAAGGGCACTATGAAGCCGAGCTGGCAGCCGAATGGTTAGCGCTCTTGCCTCCGGTTCAACAGTTTGTGGGTTCGAATCCCACCTTGGGCATGGATGTTTGTAGTGGTTCGAAATCCACTTTAAACCGTAGGTCCCGGTCTAATTAACCACCGTGTGCAAAAAATGACCGTTGAGCGATAAACAAACAAACAAGGGCACTATGAATCTTGGCGTATTCACAAAGTTAAAAAGGTGTCTTTCATGACCTTCTGTTCTGTAATCTCCCTAAGTTAATAGATCCAAAAATTACCCTATAACATTAACACAAATAATTTGGTAAATATTTTTATACTAAAATGAAAACCTTTCATATGCATTAGAAGGGAACTGACCAATTTAATATTCCAAAAATTTTAAATGAAAAAAAAATAATAAAGATATTTTCGTTATTTACACATTTACAAGATTTGTCGTACAAAACAATAGTATCACAAACTATAAGCAAAGTATGAAACTTAAAAAGGAAAGGATTAAAAGAATGAAAACCGATAATCTAATTAATTAAGAAATAAAAATCGAAATCATGTTTAAATAAATATAATTTTTAAAGGGAACTAAGTTATGCAAAATTATTGAAATATAAGAGTAAGAGTTTCATTTATGGCAAACTCTTGCAGCTCTTCCTCATTTTTCATCAACAACCTCTTCTCTTTCCGAAATCTGATTCCTCTCTGTAGCTTTTTTTATTTTTCCCTGGACATGACACAATAATTATAAAATGCAAAGTTTATTTCTCTGAATAAAATTGATATTATAATAAAACTAAATAAATTGAAATTTTCTGAAAAATTTTGTTTAGTTTTGAAATGATTTAGCGCCCTTCTGTAAGCTGTGCAAAGGGCATGATAGACCCCCTTGCCCCCCTTCACTACGCCACTGTTGGATACATTCAAATTCAAGAAAAGAAAGCACCATATTCAATGGAACGAAAGGCACATCAGTCGGTCAAAGAACACATGTCTTATCCACAAATAACAAAAATAAAGCAGAAACAATAAATACAAGTAATGTAAACAAAACAAATACCTCAACACCTGCAGAAAACAAGCAACAATGAAAGTAATGAGCATTCATCTTTATTTAAAACTATATTAGAAATAATAGATTTCATAAGAGAGAGAAAATATATAGCATTTTATACTAACTATTAAAAATAATTAATACTAAATAAAAGAAAGCGATGATCCTCTAAATTCAATATTTTACATTGTGGAAATGTTCCTCAATTAAATAGCCAATGAGACAAAAAAAAAAAAAAAAAAGAACTAAATAAGTTCCGGCTAAGACACTGCGTAGATACTCTAATTGAATACGCAATTCAAAATGTAACAGACATTTAATAACATAAACAAAATAACGAATACTTTTGTCCGATTAAATCGACCCGAGATGAGAAACAGTTCTCTTACAATAGCCAGCAAAAACTAAAGTTGACTAAAAAACTGTGTAAGTTGCAACGAACGCCCTCTAGCGTTCAGGCAGAACCAAGTGGATTGCTGCGAATTGATATTTTACACAGCCTAAGTACTAAGAATAACTTATTCGGAGTTCATCTAAATAAAAAATTCCTATGTAGATATATTATAATTATATATAAAATTTATAATTAGTATTTAATCATTGGATAATTTAATGCAGCTAAATAGTTGATAAATAACACCATTAGTGGTTATTACAGGGTGCCAAGACTCTATAGTGTCTTGCAAAATGCTGATCAATTAATAATTTTATTCTGGTTGAGACAAATACGTATATACAATACTAGACATTAAAATTGCTACACCAGGAAGAAATGCAGATAACAAAATGATATTTATTGGACAAATATATTATACTAGAAATAACATGTGAATAAATTTTAAAAAAATTTGGCTGGATAGATCCTGAGAAATCAGTACCCAGAACAACCACCTCTGGCAGTAATAAAAGCAGTTATACGCCTGGGCATTGAGTCAAACAGAGATTGGATTGCGTGTACAGGTACAGATGCCCATGCAGCTTCAACACGTTGCCACAGTTCATCAACCGTAGTGACTGGCGTTTGGTGACGAGCCAGTCGCTCGTCAACCATTGACCAGACGTTTTCTATAGGTGAAAGATCTGGAGAACGTGCTGGCCAGGGCAATAGCCGAACATGTTCCGTATCAAGGAAGGTCCGTACAATACCGGCAATATGCGGTCGGGCATTATCCTGCTGAAACGTAGGGTTTCGCAGGGCTCGAATAAAGGGTAGAGCCACGTGTCGTAACACACTAGAAATGTAGCGTACACTGTTCAAAGCACCGTCAATGCGAAAAGAGGTGACCGAGACGTGTATCCAATGGCACCCCATACCATCACGCCAGGTGATGGGCCAGTATGACGATGACGAATGCACGCTGCCAGTGTGCGTTGACCACGATGCCGCCAAACACGGATGCGACCATCTTGATGCTGTACACAGAACATGGATTCATCTGAAAAGATGACGTCTCGCCATTCGTGTGCCCAAGTTCGTCGTTGATCACACCATTGAAGGCGTTCTTGTCTATGACGCAGCGTCAAGGGAAGCCGCAGCCATGGTTCCGAGCTGTGAGTCCATGCTGCTGCAAACGCCGTCGAACTGTTCGTGCAGACACTTGTTGTCTTCCAAACGATCCCGTTTCTTGACTTACAGCTCGTGACGTGGTTGCACGATCCATTACGGCCATGCGGATAATATGCCTGTCTTCTCGGCTGCTAGTGATAGGTGGCCGTTGAGATTCCGCATGGCGTTCCGTATTACTGTCCTGAACCCATCGATTCCATATTCTGCTAACAGTCATTGGATCTCGACCGACGCGAGCAGCAATACTGCGATAAGATAAACCGCAATCCCGGTACGCTACAATTCGACCTTTATCAAAGTCAGAAACGTGCTGGTACGCATTTCTCCTTCGTGCACGAGTCATCACAACAACTTTTCACCAGGCAACAACGTTCAATTGCAGTTTGTGTATGAGGAACCGGCTGAACAATTTCCTCATTTAAACACAATGTAGATGTCGCTACTGGCGCCTGAATGCGCTGAAAAGCTAATCATTTGCATATCACAGCACCTTCTTCCTTTCGTATAAATTTCACGTCTGTAGCATGTCGCCTTCTTGGTGTAGCAATTTTAATGGCTAGTAGTGTATATATACTCTATAAATTTCATCAGGTACTGCAAACTCATTAAAATGCAATTATTTATTTATATTTCCCTCAATCTATGCCTGTAAATAAAAATTATTCTTAAAATCTGATGAAAATGCAACACCCAAAGAAAAAGTAAATAAGGTAGGCGGAGTCAATGTTGACGTCAATCAGATTGCAGCCATTGAAATTTCGTCTTTGCTTATACTTGAACTGTAAACACAAACTATAAATAAACAAATAATATATAAGTTACCCAAAAAATTTTTTTTGATAATCTTGAATTTCTAAAAATAATATTCATGTGTAATATACCATCTTTAACTAAGCTGAAATGCCCGTTAAATACTTGTCCTTGCTTTTTTTTTAAATAAAAATTACCAGCCATACTTCCAATCAACGCTCTGACTCCAAGTGAGACCTCCCCACACCCACATGCTATGAAAATACTTTTATTGTTTTGTTCGGCCACTTTTCTGCCTAGGATTAGCGACCGAGTAAAACAAAGCCCGAATTGCAAATTACATTCAAACTTGTAAAAATTTCAAATTACAAATTAGTTTAGAAACAATCAAACAGTGTATTGAATATAAGCTAAATTTATAAATAATTCTAATAATAAATTAGCTAATAAATTAATAAAAATAAATACATATATAATAATAATTAATAAAATTTTCCCCACTTATGAAACTCATGCAAGATATGTTCCCAAAAATTAAATAGATTAGGAGATACGTGCATAACAGGTGGTCAGTCCTAAAAGCAAACGCTCGCTCCCTATGACTTCAGTCTTCCTGATGACTGATTTACAGTGGGGATGTCCATTAGCCAATGTCACTGGAAGAAACCAATACGCATGTTAGTAGTTAAATTTGTGAATGCTCTGTTTAGAAAATTTCATTTGCCTTTGTTGCAAATTTTCTATCACATTGAAAATGAAATTATTATTCATATATATATATATATATATATATATATATATATATATATATATATATATATATATATATATATATATATATATATATATATATATATATATATATTATATTTAACAAAAACTTTATGTAAGATTTAAAAAAGAAATCATTCTATTTGAAACATTTAATGGAAAAACATATATAGATTCAGTATTCTGAACAAAAATTACTATATTCTACAAGGAGATAAACAACATTTCCCATTAATAAAATTAGACTTTTTTTTAAATTACGAAAAACATAATCAAAGTACCCCTTGATAGAATACGAAGGTCACTCTGAAATTTTTGAGATACAACTAGGTTTTTAAAGTAATACTTTCAAAATTTTAGGTGTGTTCAAAGTAGTCTCCTCCAGCATCAATGCACTTTTGTAGACGAATTTTCCACAGATTAAATGCCTCAAGCCAGTCATTTCTTGGAATAGATGAAAAAAATGCATTTATAGCCACATCAATATCTTCTTCTGAATGAAAATGATGTCCGCGTAAATTCTTTATTAGATTAAAGAATAACCATAAGTCGCGCATAGCTAGATCAGCTGAATACGGTGGATGTTCGATCACTTTAATATTTTTTTGTTTAAGAAACTCAACCGTTAATCCAGCTGTATGTGAAGAGGCATTGTTATTGTGAAGCATTAGTCCCCTAACATTCAGTTCTTGTAGAATTTCTGGAAGGCACTTAGTGGTATACCAGTTTGCTGTTACTGTCTTCTGTCCTTCCAACTTGATGGCTTTGATCAATCCCGTACTTCTGAAGAAAACGCCATACATTACATTTTTCAGAACGCATTGTTTCTTCACCATTGTCGGAGTGGGATCATCTTCAAAGACCCCTACTTTGCTTTCTTCACGTGTTGGAAGGTCAAAAAACGGTATGTACGTTTCATCACCTGTTACAATTTTAGAAATGATGCGGTGGTCATCATCATTTAGCAATTTAAGAGTTTCTTTACTGATTTTGACACGCTCCTCTTTCTGGTGCTCAGTTAGATTATGGGGAACCCAACGGCAAACTACTTTTTTCATATGTAATTCTGCATGAATGATTTTATGTATGGCTGCGTATCCAATGTTAATTTCCTTCTGTATCATTTGATAGGTACAGCGATTATCATCCATTAACATTTTTCGTATGGCAGACACATTATCCGGGATTACTGCCGACGGTGGCCTTTCTGTGTGTTCTTCATCCTGAAGAAAATTGCGACCTCTTCTAAATTCTTTAAAGCATCTGAATACATTAGCACGAGCTGGAGATTTATCACCAAATGCTAATTGCAACCGTTGAACGCATTCTTCTTCATTTAATCCTGCTTTAAAATCGTAGAAAATAATAGCGTGAAAATGTTCTCGCGTCAACTCCATTTTCTCTTCTGTTTAAAATTTATTATACGATAAACAAGTTGAAGTAAGTCAGTAAAAAATAGTCTTCAGCGTTAAAATACTTTGTATTTTAAAATTAAACCGTTATTTTTATTTTGCAAATTCCCATCTGCGCGTATCTCAAAAACTTCCTTGTAACCCTCGTATTTTGAATGCATATTCTTGAATAATTCACACATTAAATAGAGTTTATTTGCAGAAATTATTTCTCGATTATTTTAATTATAATATATACACAAACAGTAAATATTATTTCATAAATTGTTATAAGTAAAAATTTTTTGTTTCCATACACTTGCTCATATTTTCTACATTATATTAGTATTATATATACTTATACACACACATTTTAAGCAATATTTATAGTTATAGTCAGTACTGTGCTCTGCGCATACATTTAGATGCAAGTAGTGACATAAATATTTGAATAGAATTGGAATTTCGCTATAATTATATTTTTTATATGGGATTTGAAACGAGGGGAAATTTTTTTTATTTTCATTATTATTTATTTATTTACATTTTGAGACTCAAATTATTTGCAAACTGCGTATTAGTAATGTAAAAATTAATTTTTTTAATTTTAATTGATACTTGAATGTGAATTAATTTAAAGATGTTAACAAGCAAAATGAGTTAAACCAACAAGAAAAGTATTTATATTTAAGTTATTGACATTATACTCGTTTGGATGTAAGATATGATAAACAGTTGTCTATGTTTTTGTAGTATTATGTTATTTACAAATATAAAAATTGAAAAAGTTTTTGATTTTTATATTTGTAAATGAACATCTATTAAAGCCGATGAAATGCTTTTAATATTTGAAGCGTAAAAATGCAAAGAATTATTTTTCAAGTCTTTTTTCATTATGTAATAGACTATATTATCAGCACAGCAATACTAGAAATATACATTGTTGGGGATTTGTTTCAGAAATAAATACATTTATAAGCTATTCTAGCAGTCAGCATAGATTTTCTTTTGCAATCAAATAGATTGAGAAAATCCTAATACTAATTTGTCTATATTTTGTCACATAAATTTTCATGTACATCATAATTAAATGTTAATGAAGCAACAAATATTTGAAACTATCTTATACATTACAGTGTCAGAGAGTCAATTTTCAAGTTATAGCAAAATTTTGTAATAATATTCCTGAGTTAAAGTTTTATGAAATATCATTGAGTACTATAACTCCAGTTAAGATTTTAATAGTAAATAAGATCTATTGTATAAGTTTATTGAAAATAATACCTTAGTAATCCTTTAATTTCTTTGATAAACTCAATAAATTATAAAAAAAAATAATAACAAAAATTAGTATTTTTGTGAGGTATAAGTAATATAAAATTCATCTTCTAGAAAAGAATTATTCTACAAGTGACGTATGTTTACATGTTATTTTCATAATAACAATAATTTTTACAATGGTAACAAATTAACTGAATTTAGAATTGAAAACAGAAATTATGAGGAATGTAAAAACTAAATACGGTATGCATTTACAATTAAAATGTTATAGCAAATTCAGCAATCATTTACAATTAAAATGTTCCGCAGAGCCCTAATACTATGTTTGTTTGTCGTTCAACGGTCATTTTTTTGCACACGAGGGCTAATTAGACCGGGACCTACGGTTTAAAGTGAATTCCGAACCACTACAAACATCCATGCCCAAGGTGGGATTCGAACCCACGAACTGTTGAACCGAAGGCAAGAGCGCAAACCATTCGGCTGCCAGCTCGGCGCCCTAATACTATGCTTTGCCTGTTTGTAGATGACATTGCCATATTAACCACAAATAGCACAATCACAAAACACTATAACCCCTATCAAAACACCTGAAGATTATAGAAGAATGGCTTGATGGAAAATAAAGGTAAACCCGACCAAGTCCTAGGCAGTTCTTTTTACACGAAAGAGGTTACCATGTAAAAAGGTCAAATTAGTGGGAAGAGAAATTCCCTGGGCTAGTAGGGATTCACTATTGACAAAGACTAAGGTAGAAAGCCCATATTACTTAAATCAAAAATAAGTTCATAACTAAAACTAATAAGTTCATAGCTAAAACTACCCTTTATCTCTTGCTAGCTCCCAAGTCAAAACTCTCGCTAGCAAATAAACTCCTAATCTATAAAGCCTAACTCAGGCCAATTATAACCTATGATGCACCAATCTGGGGAAGAGCAGCTGATTCAAATATCAGTCTTAGAAGCCCAGCAAAGCAAAATAATTAGACTAATTACTAAATCAGAGTTTAATATTAGAAATCAGCAAATAAGAGAGAACATGGGGGAATCCTACCCCCATAGCCGGCTACCTCAAATTTCTTGCGTTTAATTTCTACCTTAAAGTATACACAATCAACAATAGTGAGATTCACGATATTGAACTTTACAGTCCTTATGACCGAATGCATTTCCACA
>CM057819.1:33343672-33466172 GCA_030067965.1 Latrodectus elegans
TCACACGAATGGACTGGCCAGCTTACTCTCCAGATCTAAGTCCCATAGAGCATGTGTGGGATGCATTAGGGAGACGTCTTGCGACATGACAGTATCCTCCTGGTAACACCCATCAGCTGAAAGAAGCGTTAAAGGAGGAATGGAGACGTTTACCCCAAGAACTCCTGGATAATCTGGTGCTTAGCATGGAGAGACGATGCCAAGCAACAATTACAGTAAGGGGAGGGCATATCCCATACTAGGGAACATCTGCCAGTTGTACTTACGCTTCTTCAGGCAATCATGTGTAACGCCACTATATGTCAAATAAAGCCTTTTTTGTTCCATACCACACTTTAAGCTTTATATTCATTTCTGCGATATTATTCTTTTACCATCGTTTAAGTACAGAATAATGTACATCATATTCAAATTTCATGTCAATCGGATGATATCTTGTAGAGTTATGACAAAAAACGCACTTGTTGCTTAAGTTTTGCACACCAGTGTATATATATATATATATATATGTATATGTATATATATATTCTCTTTTCCATAGTGTAAGGGAACAATGGCTACAGCGTTCTCCGTATAAATAGTTAGTGTAAAGCAAAATAAAATGGGATTTTTTCTATAGAGGTAGTTGATTATTCGCACAATGGAAGCAGAAGTACTGTGAATGCAATAATTTGGATTTTTAAGGTTAGTTTTCAGAATTCGGTTTTCCAAATAATCTTGGGATAAAACTAATTGTTATAAAAAGAATCAAAAATCAAACTTTTAAAAAATCTTCATGTAAAAATTTGAAAATAAAATTTCTCCAAATTTTCAAAATATTTATATACAAATATTTATAGCCGTACAGATAAGCCATGGACTGTATCTTATATTTAGATTACAGGAAAATAACGTGTAAACATTAATTAATTGGGAGAATATTTTAATGTAACCAGATAAAGGAGATATCTTCGTTTTAAGGAGAACACATTATTGATTCCTTAAAGATTATTTATTTTTTTTAATATTTTAGAATTTTAAGATTAGCTTGCGATTTTTCTCTTGATTTTTCTTAAGTGTCCCATATAGATCAAAGCAGATTAAATATTTTAGCAAGTTACGTTTCCTGGAATTACTTCTACTCATTTGATTATGAAATACTTTTATATTATTTGAAGATAAATAGTAAATATACATATCGTTAATGTTAAATATAAAGTGCTTATTAGAGCCCGTAAATTTAAAAATTTATAATTTTTAGGATCTTTGATCTATACTAGATACAATGGAATAAAAATGAATTTTAATCTCCATGGATATTATACAATCATTCTATAATTATACAATCATTCTATAATTAGAATCCATAATATTAATAATTAGATATATTTTATACCTCTTTTTACAACTGAAATGACAAGTCCAAGTTCCAATATAAGCGAAAAAATAGTATAAAATACTTAAAATAAATATTTGCAATTAATTTTAAAAATAAAAATAGAAATACTATTTTCTTTATGAGTAACCTTTCATTTAAAGTAAATGCTGTATTCATGCATTTTGAATTAGAAACAAATACTGCATAACATTCTTACTTGAACGAGCTTGCACTTGAACAAAATCTTATACGAATATCTTTAATCTTATAATCTCGTATTTAATGTTTGCAGTTAATAAAAGCTATAATCGATCACAGGAAAATTGTTAATTATTTTTTTTTCTCTTTCAAATTTAATATATCTTTATTAAAATGATGGGAATAAATTTAATTTTAGGATTAACGATTCTTCACAAATACTTGTGGTTAAAATTATGCTGATTTTATTGCCAGCCTCTTAAGATTTTGGTACAGCTGATACCATTTGAAACAAACCGAGAAAATCGCATACATATATCGCTTCAGTGAATAAATAGTTTATTCCTAAATATAGATTTTAAATAATATTGCAAATTACACATTCATGAAAAAATTTGTCCTCTATTTACAGAACATTTACTGTTACATGACGCAAAATACACTCCAAATCTTCAAATATTGTAAATGATCACAGACCCGTACGCGATTGGTGCGCTTTCAAATTTTCACGCCAAACACTCTACAGCTCTGTCACCAACCTAAATCACGTCACTACGAACGATTGCCATCAACTAATAACGATCGCCTTCGAACTTCAGCGTTGAAATCGCCCGTTTTTCCGAATTCCAAATATTAAAAATTTGAATATTTCATTATAACTAAATACTGTAGAAGTTTTAAAATTCTAATAAATAGAAACAAAATTTTTAATATATCGAGCAATGGCGCCCACCTTAAAAAAAACATCAGTGTAGCGCTACTTACTACAGTGCCAACCGGGCAATAAAGCTAAATTTCGAACGTTAATAAATTTCATTTTTTGTTTAAACTCGAATTTTAATATAACGAGCAGTTACGCCCACATTAAAGAAATTTAAGTACGCGGCACATTCTAACAGTAACATGAAAAACGCATTACACACAACTTAAACATTCATTTACTTATGGAAACATAAATTTTTATAAAAACTTTAATTTCTAAATATGAATAAAATTGTAATGAAAAACAAAATAACCTCAACTAATCTTCATAGATCTCCGAATCATTACTTTTCGGCGAATATACCGTTTTTATCGCTTCTAAAAATCTTTTATTATGTTTCCCTGATGATTCTTTCTCCATATCTTCATAGATCTCCGCGAAAACGTTAAAGTCTATATATCCTCATTCATACTTATTAATTTTCGCAAGCAACACAAAATCTCCAAAAATTGAATATCGAAACTCAATGCTTTAAGATTATTCTGTAATAGTTTCAATGGTTACATACAAAACGCGCATGTAAAACGAAAAGCACGTCGTACCTGTGAAATCCGAACCGGTAAACTAGTCTGGCGCACTTTATCGCATTCTTGGCGCAAACGCTTGGCGCATTTTACCCTCTGTACGCTTTTTTACTATTTACCGTTTTTAAATTAAAAATCAATACGTTAAATTTTATTAACTTTTTCAAACAATTTAAATTTAATAGAATTCTTTAAAAAAAACTAAAATTTTTAACAAATTTTAAATATATGACTAAGACTTGCATAAGATAACTATTTCTGTTACATGCACATGAAACGATCATTCATTAAAGATTATGAACGAGTACAACGGATTCCAAAGAATATAATCATTAAAAGAACTGAGAATTGCACAGAAGTGAACAGTTTTTTTCTTAAGTAGAAAAAGGAGATTTCTAGATTTCACAAAAACTGTATATTTTATTTCTTTGACTAATACTGGCTTCTTGCATAATTCCTCCTGTGATTAATTGAAAACAATTTTCAATTAACAAAATGCATCTGGTAACTGATGTCATGTAATCAAAGAATTTCCTCTTCATGTCTTCAGGTGTGACGTGCCAGATAAAATTTAGAAGTAAAAAAATTATAAAACGTTCTTCCAACAGCCGTTCACCGATCGAAAGCATTACACGACAATAATAATCGCTATCTATAGTTTCCCACAACAACGAAATTGTTGGTACAATTTGATTTTGGAAGCTGAAATGATCAAGCATGGAATACAAAATGTAACTTTTATTCCTATGTAAAATATTTTCTTTAAGATTCGATTGAATCTGTAAGTAAAAGAAATAAGCAATTTCAAAAAATTTTGGACTGTCAGATAAATTCAACCGTTCACTGTATTTCGCCAACTGAAAGAAATTAACGATATTCTGAACTTTTTCCTCCGATTCAAGTGTTGAAAAGAAATATTCAACAGCAAGTGAATTCCTTTCTAACACTGAAACTTTCATCATAAGTCTGTTAACATTTATCGTCCAGAAATCACTTTCGTCTATATAGACGCGAGGTATAACAGAGACCAGTCCAGAGTTCCTCATTAACATCGAAAATTCTGACAACCTCTGCTGGCTTTTATAAAGCCAATATTTCATCATAGTATCACTAAACTTATCGACCTGACAGTTATCACTATATTCTCTGATACCTGATGGGAAATCTTCCTTCAGCATTTTGAGAGCTTCGTTTTCTATACAAAAGTAGAAAGGAGCACCAGGAATTTGATGTCTGAATTGTCTCACAAGCGATTCAACAGATGTGTATTTGTCAACAGTTCCATAAAGAGTCCAATTCGTACACTCCAAAATATCGTGAATGTTCAAGTCAAAGTTCAAATTAGTCATATAATTTATCCATTCGCACAAATGCAGTCCTACATACCTTGTTAAATATTCAACTTTATCAATTAAACACTTAGGAAGTAACGTACCTCCTCTCGTAATTATACAATTTATTAAAGTTTTAAAGCTATCTGTTTCCAATAGATCTATATATCTTGAGTAGTACATCCACGATTGGTCATAGATAGCAGGAGAAATATCAACTGTTTTCCAGAATTGAATCACAAGGCGTATTGAACTTAATTTTCTTAAAGAAGGCACTTTTTCTACGTAATTCAAATTAGTGATGAAGGGATCATTCATTTTAAATAAGCTGCACGATTCTTCTTTACATTAAAGTTATTTAATTCAACAATTTATTTTTTTCATAATATTTACAATTTCATATCTGTCATTTGATTCGTAGTAGTTATTAGGTACTGCACACAAAAATTAATAATGTATATTAGTTGATTCCTAATATACTTTAGTTCTAGTAGTGGAACTAAAGTATATTGGGAATCAACTAATACGCATGTACTATTTATTATTTCTCTTCTTCTGACTGCTTGACCAATTCTTTTTGAATTTACGCTGAATTTCTAAGTTAACTTTGAAAAGTCACATTACCAATTAACGTTTAAATTTTTTTTGAGGACATCTCCATAAAATCTCAATTGAATTATTACATAAATCTAAATCAAACTTAAAGACGTAGAACTGGAATTTTATCTATGCACTCATTTAATTCGCAGCCGAAAGGCATAAATGTTGATATTGATTAATCATCTCAGGCCATATTTAAAATTGCTGCCGAGTTCTGGCATTAAATTTCAATGTAGAACAATATCAAAATACTATATTTAATTGAACTTTAAGCACGTCGAGTTTTTTTGAAAAATGAATATTACTTTGGAGATAAAAAATACACTGTAATCCACCGTAAATGAACACCCTGAAGGAAACATGCAAACAAAATGAAATTTACAACATGCGTTAGTGGAGGTGAGCTATACAAATGATTAGAATCTCAGCACAGATACACGTCACGCATTCTTCAAAGCGTCATAAAATGCTTGGAGATTTCGACCGTTTTAAGTTCGGCAAGTGGATTTTTCATGTAGTTTGTTCAAAAAAAGAAGAAAAAAAAAAAGAATCAATTATGTCTTATGGAAAAAAGATATCGTTTTTTGATCAACTACCCAAGTTCGACAGATGAAAGATATTGGTCTACTGAGATTTTTGATTATCTTTCAGGGAAATCAGTAATCGTGTTGGACGAAACCAAAACTGTAATGAGGATATGTGATCGTTGGATGCAGGAGATTATGGAGGACTGACGTGTTCGATAGTATCCAACTCCGTGCATCTTGTCACATGATGACAGGCAAATTGTGCGCATGACAATGACGGATTTCTCGGCAACATCACGAGCCATAGCTCAGAATATCCAGACTGTAATGTATCATCCAGTGTCTGTGCTTACCATTCGACACCGTTTACAGCAGAGTGGTTAGTCCGCAAGATGTCCATTGCTTCTTCTACCCTTGACGCAGAACGATAGACGTCTCCGCAGCCAATGGTGCAATGAAAGAAGGAGGTGGATGGCAGAATAAAATTAAATTGCATTTACTGACAAATCACGCTTTTACCTGCAACACCACGATTCGAAACTGGAGACACCATGGAGAGAAGCTGAACACAAACACACACCATAAAAAAAGCGTTTTGCACCGCCACATTGGTCATGCAATGGGTATTATGGTGTGGTATGGGATGAAATTGGATATTACTCTCGCACTCTTCAAGTACGTATTACCGGTACTTTAAATAGCCAGCGCCACATCTTCGAGATGTTGGAGCCAGTGGTCCTACCCGACCTTCAGCCATAATTCAACAGGATAAAGTGGCACTCATTGTCCAAGGATTCCACATTGAATTGCTTCCCTGGCCGACTCGCTCTCTTGATTTATCACCGATAGGAAACATGCGGTCCATTCTTGCTCAACAATTGAATCAGAATCCCCAGCTGCCACACTAGACCAGATTAGGCAACATGTGTAGGGTGCTTGGTCTGCTGTACCCTAAAAATTAATCCAAAGTCTGAATCAATCTCGAGGTGTGTGGCAATAATGGCGGCTATTCTGGCTACTGATTTTGGCGAAATTAAAACCTTAGAAAAGTCTTAAAATTTTATCATTTGATACTTGGGCAACATGTTATCTACAAAATAAATTTTGTTTTGATATCTCCTGTTTTTTACCCTTGGACCTGGATGTTTGTAATTGTTCGGAATCCATTTTAAACCGTAGGTCCCGGTCGAATTGGCCCTCGTGTGCAAAAAATGACTGTTGAGTGACAAAAAACCAAAATCTTGTTTTCCTTGGTATTGCAATTTGGGTGGCCAGCAGTGTATTTTTAAGAATATATGAATCTTCAGTCTTATATTTTTCATGTCAGACCATTGCAATAACATTGCAAACAAAATGCTGCTTTATTATATTCATTCTCACCAATTTCAAAGATCTTTCGTTTTAAAACTTCTATTTTAGATTTTTCAGCAAAACTAGCATCTTAAAAATGCATCCTCTCTCCTGTAGTTTATCCTGGGTTTAATGCCTCTTTGAATATTTACTTTAGAAAATGTAAAATTCATCTAAAATGGGAGAGGCGAGCTTGTTTCTAAAGGTTAGCATTCTGCCCTTCAATTTCACAGCCTGAGGGCTGGAATTCCAGCTTGAACTTGTTTGTAAAGGTTTAGAATCCACTTTTATAACCATTGGTCCTGGTCTCTTTAGCTGTCTTGTGAAAAACAACGACATCTGAGCATTAAATAACCAAACTGCAATTGTAGATAATAGTAAAATTAGGATTTGTCTGTGTTGTGATGCGAAACTGCTTTCAGAATTGAGGATCCTAGGGCAATAATTGCTTTGTTGTGACTTAAACTTCACATTAGAGGGATAACCATTTTAAAATTATGGATTATATATTAGATAAAAGCTATTGTAAATTTAATTATTATATAAAGTAATTTGCTTCAAATATAAATTGTGAGGTTTAAAAAATGAACAACTAAATAAAATAATAAGGCACAGTCAGCTTCAAATTAAAGTAATACATGAAAATCAAAGAAGAATTTTGATGCAATGATTACAGCAAAGTAAAAACTGTCATTTCTAAGCTATATAGTTGTCCTAATATCTTAAATCTCTCTAAAAAAGTTTAACCCAATAGATCATTATACTATTAAGTTTTAATTCTGATGTTTCTTAATGAGTTTAAACATTATATTTTGAATTCAAGGAAAATGTTCTCTTTTCAGTCCTTTTCAAATTTAGCTGGGAGTAAAAGGATTCCAGAAGAATAGTATGAGAGGATAATTTATATCCCAAGCAATATAAAATACTGTTGTCGTTGATGTGATATAATATGACAACCTCTTCGAATTAACATGATAGACAGTTATGTGCGGAATGCGGAAATAGTTTTCATGAATTTCAGAGGGTAAAGTGAACATTACGAGTTTTTATTGGTAGAATTTTAATTTTACTTGGAAGTTTTAAAAGAATTAGAAACATCGGCCATTAAAATCTTTGAAGTATGAAATTTTCAAATGTTTTAATTTAGTGATTAAAAGAAAAAACTGACAATTTAAAAGACTGTGTGATGCTTAGGCGTAAGCAGATAAACTTCCTTCTTCTTTTATGTGTGGGTTAAAAATAACGAAAGATGTGAAATATATACATGTATATATATCAATGTGGGATTTTTCCAAATCTTTATTTTATACCAATTCAAGGAAACATGAAACAAATTGAAGTGAATGTAATTTAAACTAGGTATTCTTCTAACCTAAAAGAAATAATATAAACTTTTTCAATACATTTGTTTTAATATTTTTTTAAAATACCATATCAATGATAAACAAACGATACTGGGAATCAATCATTATCATTTTATAGTATGGTCGAGTTATGGTGGTAGTGCTTATGACTTCGGTTTATGTATTCGAAACCTACCTTGTACTTGGTTGCTTATAGATGTTCGAATTCCACTTTAAGCCTTAGTCTAATTTCTTCACGTATGACAAAAATGATCACGGAGTGACAAAAAAAAAAAAAAAACAAAATTTTTGTCTTAGGAATTCTTCGATTCTTTTCAAATTATCTGTTAATCAGTAGAGATTTTAGCTATCAGAATTTTTTTTAGGATTTAGTTTGCATGTAAGGTATGAATGTAGTGTAAATTTTGAAAAGGACCCTTTGATTAATAGGCTGCATGATTGTAGATGGAATAATAAGATTTCGGGAAAAGAAGAGAAGCCTTGTTTACCGACATAATCGGAATGTGTAAAATAAGTCGCGTAATCAATGCCCTTCGAGATAAATAATCCACCTGAAATGGTCAAATTAAGCGGATCTTTGCTTGCTTCTAGTTTTTTTTTAAATTTAGAAGGCAATCTATACTGTTCACAAATTCCCCCTTTACTAAGTGCTCTGAAGACATTTAGGAAATTACTCATTAATAGAATAGTCTTTCAAGTCAGCTGTCTGTGGATTTTTCCGATTGTTTATAGTGCTTCGGAATTCACTTTAAACTATAGATCTAAGTCTGATCAATGGTTGTGAGCAAAAATAGATAAACAATTGATTGGAACGAAAACAAACCTATCAAAACCAAGTATATTCTCTCATAAAAGCAGCCATTGGCAGCGGTGAAAATTTTGAAAATTCCAATATAGTATGCACTTGCGCGCATGTGGATGGATATTTATTTCTGTTTTTGTATAGTTTTGTGCCATGTTTAAAACGAAAATATTAATTTGAAGCATTTGTAAGCTCAGCTCTAGAAATATAAATACAAACGTAAAATATACATTTAATTAGTGTATATTTTATAATAATAGGAGTTTTTTCTTATCTATAAAAGGAATTTGTTCTTCAATGGGTATTTTTTAAAAACATTTATGACATAACGCTGGATATTTTAGTTCTTATAAAGATTTTGTTTAAATGGGTGTTCAGATATAATATAATTTTTTATAAGGTTAAGCAAGTATACGTAAAAGCTTTTTACATTTATAAATTATTTTGGATTTTAATAAAACATTATTTAAGGAATAAATAGGAATCTTTTAAAACCTGATTATCGAGATTGCGACCGAATTTTTAGAGTCCACTCTTTGCTTTCAAAATGTCAGTGTATTTCAGCTTGTGAACAAAGATATTTCTAATGTTCGCATCAATTATATGAAGTGAGTTTTCATTAAAATTGGTCAGTTGGCAACCAAAAATTTAATTCTCTGTTCGCCCCTTTTAATTCAACAGTTCGCCCCTTTTAATTCTATCTCGGACTTAGGTTTTCTGGTATATATGTCTTGCGCGTAATTCTCCTTAACTCTTTTTCTCTGATCTCCTTAATCTACCTGGGTAAAAAAAAAATTGACTATTCAACAAAAAATAATGAAGACAACTGATTTAAATTTCTCATCCTGGGTAAAATTTGAATCTAGAATGACAAATAATGGGTCTTAGAAATCAGGATTATTTGTAAGTTAAACGTAGGAATTAAATTTTTAATAATTAAAATGGTATAATCGACAAACATATGCATACACTCAATATTTGCAAGACAGAAAAATAAAGAGATTGGATAGGAAATCAGGATGCCAGTTGCCACTCATTTACATTAATTGGAATGTGGATTTATTAATTTATAAATGTGTATTCCTACTGAATTTTGCAGGAAATAAACAGTTCTTTACGCCACTTGTACTCGAAACTGATTACCTTATTGATTGCATCCATTGCGGGATTAAATTTTATTCTCTATTGATTGACATTCCTCAGTATATTATATTTTCCGGGTTAAAATGTAGTATCAATATTTTATAGATTAGCAGAAACTGCGCATGCCTGATTAGGAGAGACTTCATTCTCGTCATACTGGTTGGTGAAATGTTCTACGCTTTATTCAATGGATAATCTTTCGTGTTCAAAGACAGCAATTGGAAAACGTAAAAAAAGACGTAGTTAGCAATGTTTTTCCACCACTTCAGAGTGCAAACAGAGAAAGGTACCAATTCAAGTGTCAGCCTCGTCACTTGGTTTAACAACATGAGGTGATTAGCTGTGTTCAGTGATTTCAGGACGGAGAAAACAAGCAGTCGAAAATTTATATATATATATATATATATATATATATATATAAAAGACTCAATGAACTATTATTAATATTTAAGTAATTATTTATTTATATATATATGTATGGGTATTTGTGTGTAAATACTTATTCAATAGAAAATGATAAATTAGAATCATGACTTTTTGACAGAACAGGACAACATATTTATTCAAATAGTACAAGGTGACAACTTTATCCGATTGACAAACAAATGTTGTATTAAACTGAAAACATGGATTTTTTTTCAAAAACTAACTTTTCTTAAGCCATTTGTTACTTAGATATTTAAGAATTTTTAAAATGGCTCCCTTGGGCATCGATACAGAGTCTTAAACGTCGCGTAGAATTTTCTGCAATGAGCCGCAGTTCATCGGGCGTTAATTTAGCCCATTTTTTTTTACCCTTTAGGCATTCCTTAACTTCGATGTGGTTTAGAGCGTACTCTTGATTGCAGAACAGACGAAACATAATAGTCCATTGGGTTTAAGTCAGGTGAATAGGAGGGACCACATTCCCACAATCTGAATTTGCTTTAATCCTGACTCAAATAAAGCAATTATTTGCCGTCGTTGGTTTGGCATATTATTTCAAAAAAAGAAATAAAAACAATTTGTTTTACTAACATTAAGATCTCTTAAACAATATTAACGAATTTTTTATAATGAATTTTAAAAACTCTTAATGAATTTTTTATAAAAAATGAGGGACATGAATTAAACCAATCAAAAGCAGTACAACTATGTCAAGAGTATAAAGTTGTCACCCTGTAATTAATTCGTTATACATTGAGAGATTATGCTCTTGGTTATAATTTTGAAGTTTCAACGAAAGGATAGATACTTCTGTGACATTTGTAGCAACAGAAAATAAGTTTTAAAATGACAGTTCAATTTAGAATGAGCTTGATACGCTGCAGAAATTTTTCGTATTATTAATATAAAATATCTTTGGACACTTGAAATTGATAATAAACCAAATAATTTAGGGATAATGCGTCTCTAGAAAAGGAAATTCAGAAATTTTATTTGTGAATAATAACAGGATTATTATAGTCTTGTGACAGCTAGGTTGGCAATATAGTGTGCGTTGTCCACTTTTCTAGTTGAACCGTAATTTGACGTCCTCATTACACACAAGCCATAGTTACCCGTTTACAGGGCAACCATTCACAACCCATTCATACAAGGAAAGGACAGAGACAGGAGAGAGAGAGAGAGAGAATGTACATTCATGACCGAACTGGAATTAGAATCCGAGACCTCCCATTCTCGCAGTCAGGTACATTGACCATGGACAAGGTGGTTGACAAATTTCACGATATAGAGCACAAATAAACGCTGATTTGCACAATTTCTATTTCAAGAAAGATAAACTAAAACTTCCATTATTTCAAACTCCAAGGGCGTACAAACAGTTTCTGTATTTTTGAGAAAGATAAATAAATCAATTGAATGTCTAAAAGAACATAAATTTTAAACATGGATTAAATCTAAAAAAATTTTCTGCATACCCATTAAAAAGGGAAGAAAATAAATTTCTTGTTTTATTAAATGTCCCATTTATTCAAATTAGTCATACAAGTGAAAGTTTACAAGATTAGTTTTAGATTAAATGTCGTTAATGGTTATTTGGAGAGACGGTAGAACGAAATCGCGGCGCTGAAGTTTGTTTCACGATGTCACATTTTGTCCAAACCTCTTCTCAGCACTAACTCTTCAGATTTTGTTCTCTTCAAAACTATCTTTGAAATGTAACCTAATTCCTTTAAGTTTAATTTTTTTTACCTTTGTTTTTGGCTTTATGTTTACGGTTGACGATTGGGGATGTCATAAACTCATAATAAAATTTTAAACATATAATACAAACCAATAATATTTTCATTTATAATGTCAAAAATCTACAAATTATATAAATAATATCAAAAATCTGTTGGTTCATTAGTATAAGTTTGTAATTTACTTGATATTACTCTTTCAAGAACAAATATAGTATTGAAGAATCTCTCTTCCAACAGCCAATGAGCACCCTCTACTGCTCTGGAGCAGAACCCTTCTGTGAAGTCCAAGATTTCATGAATTATGACAGCTAATACCCAACCTCTCCGTTTGAAACTGTAATGTTTGTTTTAATGCTAATTTGTGATGTGGGTATTTTAAAAATAAAATTATTTCTACCCAGATACTTTTGACCTTTTATTTCTAGAATACATATCGCAAGCCCACCGTATATTATTAAATATTTCTGTAAATAATGCAATTATAAAAGTATTTGATACCTGAGTACAAATCTTACACACATTCATCTTACAATATATTCATCATGATTTTAGCACAAATAATCGATTTGCAGTTTCCATAATTTCTTATTCGTAACGAAATCTATTAATTTTTTATATTTTATAAAATTGTTTACTTGCTGTCCCTTAGTTTATTTTATTTTTATATCTCAATTTTCAATGATCTTCTTGAACAGGAAATTATAATTTCTGAAAATGTTTCATTTCTGTTAAAAGAAGAGTCCTCAACTTAAGAAACACGCGACATTAATATTGGTTTTAATAAATACACAACAATAATATTAATATTAGTGTGATTTAATTTTTAAGAAAAGTTAACAAATTCACATAAAGATTTTATCAAAAATTACATTTACAATCTTTTTAATTTTCATTAAGAGCGTGATATAATTTAACTTTATTCATTCTCATATATATATATATATATATATATATATATATATATATATATAGATATATATATATATATATATATATAGATATATATATATATATCATTTTGTATTCAAAGTTCATAAGCATTAAAATCATGCAAATTAAAGTTCAGTGTTAAGAAATACTGATGTGAAAAAAAGGCTATTGACATTCATTTTAAAAAGTGAAGGTATATAAGGGGTATAATTCATATAATAAAGTCAAAATTATACTTTTTATTAATCGCTTGATTTATGAAAATAAGAAGAGGATAATGTGAGATACAATCACTAAATATATGAAAATTTTTGGTATAAAGAATAAAAATTATTAAGATCGATATGAGGCAATGTGGATAGTAGACGTTCAGCTCATTTTCTTGTTTGCTTGAATTAAAAATATAATTAGTGAATGAAATTCATCGTAGCAAGTACTTAATTCTCAAGCACATTTGTCTTATTTGTGTTAGTATGACGTAGATCTCTAAAAATTAGTTGATTCTGGGATTGTCTCTCTTTATGACACAGTTTTTCAATATTCAATTGTAGAGTGAAAAGACATGGAACCATTGCATTTGCTTGGTTCCATGCCTTAATCATTCTGTGATTCTTTCATCTTTGATTTTCTTTCACCTTTGATTATCATTCTGTGATTCTTTCATCTTGTGATGTTTTTGGTGAAATCAAAAATTACTTGACCAAGTAAAAGCTTTGTAACATGCTTTGCACATGCAAGCCCTGTAGTGCTTTTCAAGGGGTATACTTTCAGAGAAACACTGGTCAGAAAAGTTATATTTATGTTTTTTTTTCTCCTGATTATATGTTTTCCCATGCTATAAAGATAGTTATTTTGAGAAAAAGACCATTTAAATTACTTATAAACAAAAGTCCAATAAACAGACGAGTATTTATTTAGACATGCATATACATATGTTTATATATAGAAAGAATAATGTAATTTTCGAGGCATTAATATCGAATTTTCGAGACATTAATTCGGTGGAAATAGCCTTCTTTTGTTTCATATTCTATTTGAGATTTATTTTTATTCTTCAATTAAATTCTGAAATAACATTTGATTCGAAGAAAAATTTTGCTCTCAAATTTTTTTTCTTATGTTAATATTTATAAAACAGAAAGTTTTATTGAAAACTCATAAAATTTCATGATAATAATTCGCCTATGTTTTTTGACTATACAAATTAATTGTTTTTTAATGTTAAAATGAACGTGAAAATGGAATATATTTATATTCTTACGATGATTCTAACGATATTTATATTCAACAATATATTCAAGCTATGAATACTTAGATTTATTTCTTCGTGTTTAAGGCTTGATTACCATGATTTCACTCAGAAATTAATTATTATTAATTGTAGTTATATTTAAGTTTTATATATAAATCAATTAAGCAATTATACAAAAAAATTCGTTTAAAGTTATCACGAAAATGCAGTACTAACTGATGTATACTAGTTAAGAAAACACATTTATTTCATATTGTTATCTGTATTGGTATAGATCATTTTATGAAGTTTATTCTTTCTTAACACAGAAGTTTATAAGTATACACAACAACATAAAAATTTATGGAAGACATTAGTTAATAACAGCAAATGTAAATCAATTTAACTGAAAACTTTTTAAATTTAGCAATTTTCTTTTATTAGATATGTTAGTTATGGTTTTCATATGTTAGAGTTTTCTTCCAAAAATTATAACCAATTTACCATAATCTTTAGGCAATATTCAGCTCTTTAAGTATTATTATACATTTTAATTCTTAATTGCCATAAGAATATTAATTCTTTTATTTGAGTATTAATTTTTGTTTTTTTCTAGAAACAGCTTTTTTTTAAAATTTATTTATATTGAAATATTTTAACTTATAAATCTATTATAGAAACAATAAATTCATTACATAATTATTTAAACATTTAGATGATAGCTTTTATATTTTCAATTAATGAATACATTATTTATGCATGAATAACCAGTCTTAATTTAAATTTTCTAGACAATTGATTTAAGATCAGTAAATTATTTTAATTTCCATAAAATATAATTTTTTTATATAAATATTATTTTTTATTTTATTCTACGAACAGGTTTTTAATTTACTTAATTTAAATATTTTAAATTACAAGTCTTATTAAATAAATAATAAATTCAGTTCATAATTATTTCAAATTTTAGATAGTAGTTTTTATATTTTCAATTAATATTTATATATTATTTATGTATGAAAAACCAGTCTTGACTTAAATTTTCTAGACAATTGTTTTAAGATTATTAAATTCTTTTTCAGAAAGACATGTAATTCTGAAGACAATTTAAAACATGTAAATGAGTTCTAAGCACATGTATTTGATATAATTGAATTAGGTATACATTTTAAGATTAGTAATTTTCAGAAATTTATTTTATAAAAACTATGTCATAACTTATGAATTTATTTTTCTAGAAATGAAATAAAATTTTCAATTACAGTTATAAAAATACTTCTACCATGTGAAATGGTGTACTGCTTGCTTAGTAATCATTAAAAATGATACAGTATGTTTTTTAATATTAAGAAAGAGGGAATTGACTGAATCGATACTTTTTAATTTATTACCAAATGAAACAAAATCTCGTAATCAACCGATTTTCATCGTTATTTTTAAAGGCTTTGTGATTTTTGTTTAAAATTCACATTTAAAGTGATCATACGCACTCACATATTTAAAATTCGTTTTTGAAAACGATGTAAAAGCCAGATCTGCAGCATGCGTTTTATAATAAATAAGAGAAGGAATTTAAAGTAGCTGCTGTATCTGTGCTGTTATTTACTACCTTGAAGAACATAGTAGAGTTTGTCTCAAAAGGCGCATGCAATTGAGGAAAACGCAAGGTTGACATCAACGGAGGCAGTTGAGGGACACAAGAATTTGAGGATCATTAAGATCGAATTCAATACTTCAGATCAGCTGATATGGAAAATCTTAATCTTTCACACATTTGGATGCACCCATATAACGAGCTTGAGATGGAACTAAAAAACGTGGTAGTTTTGAGGAATACTGGTGCAAGTAGAGAGAGATCAGATGACAAAGAGTAGGGTTAAAAATCCACTTTTGTCTCCTTTTTGTAACATGTTCAAGCCGTTTTGCAAGTTTTTATACCAACCAGATCCATTTCCCGTCGATTCGTTGATGCACTTATGGTTTTACTCAAGAAACCTTACAATGGTTATTAATGTCGTATGTTACTAGGATTAGAATAATGAGTAAGGCGAAATGACAGAAGGTCGTGTTCTCTGACACGTAACTTTCTGGGTACACTATTAGCAGTCGCCGCTGAGATTAGCAACTATTCTGTAAGTTCTGCTGATTGACTTAACGGCCTCATTATTTAGAGCCTAACTGAATTTGATTTCAGGACACCTCTAATGCATACACAGTTCACCATGACGGCCCAACTGTATGAGGATGATGCGTTGTATGACCATTACATTCACCAAAACTTTAAAGGGTCTAAAATGCTCTTGATACCTTTGATAATTCCAAAGCAGATAATACACTTCTCTCATCAGTAAAATGTATATATATATGTGTAAATACATAGCGGACATGTTTATTTTACAGGAAACTAATAATTTGTACAGCTCTTTTTATTAGTTTGAAACCATTTATTCGTAGTATGGAATTTAGTAGTAAAATGTAAGAAAAGAAAGTCTTTTTATAGGTAAACGAATATTTTGTCTTCTTTAAGTAGTATTTTTTAAAAAGGAAAAAAAAAACTCCATAATTATATTTATATTATGTGATAAACTGCTTTTTAAATTTAAAATCGGTTTCATAAACATCAACAAATGTTATTGAATATTGTGTAAGAATATGGTATAATTGAACTAGTCTTCCAGTTTTAAAACTTTACAAATATCGTCAAACTGTTTATTAGATCATTTATCTAAGGTTGCATATAACTTCTATTTTTAACAACTATTTTGCTTTGCACATCGTACGGTGTCACGTAGAGATTTCTAAGGTGTCTGATGATGTTCTCAAGGGTTGCCATCAGCCCAATGGCGCATCTTTTGTTTATTTACAAATCGAATCAAATGGACATGAGCCTCGCCACAAAATAAGATAAGCACGTCTTGCAGATCATGATCAAGAAGTGTTTCACACGCATTTTTTCCAGTTTTTAATTCACGTGAGCAGTTTTTGCGCTGGTTCTCGCGCATGACGCCATTTACCTTGTAGCATCAAGGTTTAAAATATATTGTTTCTATATCACTACTGCTAACGTGTGTTAGCAAATTCGGTTATTACTAATTGCGACTGCTAATTTGATTCTTCTGTTTCCTGTCTTCTAATCAAAATAATAATAAAAAAAGGAACATTTCAGAGCCGAATGCTTCCGTTTCCTCAGAAGTGTTTGATTCTGATTTTAATAAAAGTCTGGTAGGATTTATCTTCTGTGATTATTCTAATTCTCTTATGTGCGAAAATTCCGATTGTGTTGCGAGTAAAAATTCAGATTTTGTTCTGTCTGATGATTTGATTGTGAATGATGTGCTTAACTATGCGATTGCTTTGAATGTGCATGAAAGTGATTTTGTTAATCTGATTGCTTAAAATTCTTTAAATACAAAAATAGTTTGAAACGCCATGTGTATAAATTTTTCATTCTATGGCACACTTATTGAATCTTTAAGAGAAATCCAAATTCTTTTGAGATTCATGGATAAAGTTCTAATAATGTGGTTCAGTGTGCAAAAGATTTGAATGAGACTAAAAGTAACTTTGTGTGCTCTGATTCCTTGAAAGCTTTTAGAAATAAATACAATTTGAACCTCAATGCAAATAAATTAGATTATGATAACATTGCTTTGTCATTTATAAAGTGTCGATCAATAATCTACAAATGTGAGGACTCAACATTTCAAATTTAATGATCTAAAAATTTTTAAATGACAACATAAAAATTTCTTAAATAGATAATTATGTATTTCCCATATGTTATAGTAATTTTGAAAAGTCAGAAATAATGTTTGCTTTCAAAAATGTTTACAATATTGATATTTATCTTTCTGAGCTAGAATTTAATTCACTTAATAATTTTAATTAGACTCAGATGTACTCTAGATAAGATCAATTATGGTTTATGCTGGAGCAACAACAGATGTTTTCGACATGCACAATGTGCTTGATGTACAGACACAACAGATGATCCTTAATATTGGTATGTAGCGGAACTACAGAAGAAATATTTGAATTTAAAGCATTTTTAAATTTTACGCTAATGTGTGTGTGTGTGATGCATAACAGCTTGGAAAGCAGCTCGCCGAGAAACAATTTCAAATGCAAAGTTGATCTTCGGCGAGACCTCACCAAAATAAAAAATGCGAACTTCAATGACAGCAACGCAAGGAGAAAAGAGCGAAGTTCCAGTTTGAGAAATGCTGCTGTCCTATCGTTGCCATAGCGACCTTTGCTAACTCCGGACCACATCGGCAAAACTCTAAAACACTCGCTGTCTTCAAAGCAGCTGAACATTTTTCTAGCCATATGTAAATTATTTTTGACTCTTTATTCTGTTTATGCAAAACTGTTGTGTATAAATAGCAGACACCTCTTCGGTCAACATATCTACTTCGTGGTCAGACTGCTGATCGTCATGTTAGTAAAACTGCTCGTATTGTATTCGTTGTAAGTATTAATGCATTGTAAATAAATTTAAAGTATTTGTTTTAATTTAGACTTGGAATTAAATCACGTCTAAAGGTAAATATGTTGGCAAAAAATTATAAAAAGTAACATCATCATAGAGGAAAAATCCCTTGATTTTAAACAATCATCTTTTTAAAATATTAATTTGCAGTACATTGGCAGTAGTTTTGTAGCGAAAAGGACTGCAATGGGAAAAAGCTTTTATGTGATTTGTGTACTAAATTGTGTGATTGTTTAATCAAATTATTCTTATCTATTAATCCTTTTATACTGTTAAGGAATTGAATAGATATGAATAAAATAATTAAACTATCAATTTACTCATGAGGCCCATAAATTTCCAAGTCATCACCTGAACATCACTTTTTACAGAAATATATGCTGGGCAAAGTTTATTAGATCCAATATATTTTGAGTTTTCTGGTAAACTTAACTTAGTATGAACGATTTCAATGTTACACAAATTGCATAAAAAGTTGTACTACATCTTTACGTACTCTATTTTCCTTACAAAATTCCTTATTCTTTCTCGTCAATTTCTTCTTCCGATTTCATGAATTTATTTAAGTTTGAAATAATTTCTCTTGAAAATGTAATGTCTTGATGAGTAATTTCTGTATGAATAGGTTTTAACGTAAAGTCTTATGATATGCAATATAGTTAAATCATTAAAAGTACTTTTCCTCTGTGATTAGGTATATCTATTTGATATCCCTCACCAATTGTATTTTTGGAACTGGAGTAATAATTTTGAATCAGTTTTGTGCACAGATTTTGTGTACTCATCTGAATCGTTTCTTAAAGCAAAATGGATTTTGCACATCCCACGATTTTTAAGGAATGCTTTGAAGACTCTTCCTTTCATTTTATAAACATGAATTTTCCTAAGAAACTGGCAGAAATATTTTTGATGTAAAAATTTGTAACTCTGAAAGAGCATATTTATCCATTGACATTTTAGCAGTTAAGTATGATAAAACTTATAAAAAAGGCAAGAGAAAATAAAATTGCTCCTTTACAAAAAAAACTTTTTACTACAAACTAAAGTTGTTTCAAGCGAGAACTTTCTGGTAAACTTGCTCATATGCACGATACTTGCTTATAAATGTCATTTCCCTGGATATTGATCAAATGATACTGATTTCCTTGTTGATTGGCAAATCAGTGTTATTCAGATAAACGACATTAAATTGCGTGAATGACATGTTGGCAAAAATGGACATCCTTATCTTCCGATCAATCTATCGAGAGCCGAAAAGCTAAAAAATTAAATTTTATTCAAAGTGTTTTCCTTGAGGAATAAAAATACCCACTTATAACATTAGTAAAATCATTTGTGTGCTCAAATAAACTAGTTATAATCTTCACCTAAAAGCAATATCTTAATTGAAATAAAGAGCTTTTAAAAAATTTATAATTCAATGAGAAAAAGAAATTATAGAAGGAAATGTAAAATTCAAGAATGTCTTAATCAGTGGTCTTTTATTGTATGAATAGGATTGTGGAATTAATTTTCTATTGAATTGTATTGACTTTAATAATGAAAATTATGTAATTAAATTTCAATTTTTATTCATTTCCTAATTTATAATTAATCTTGGTATACATTCCCTGTATTAAAATTTCCATACATGGAATACAAATGGAACAAAATACGCATTCTAAAATAAATATTTGACATATTTGCATCTAAAAATTGCAAATTTAATTAAAAATTGCAGTATTTTGTTTAAATCTCTTATTTTATAATCATCGTTTATCTTGGCGAATTGCAAATTTTGTGCATAAATCTGATATTTTATAAAAGTACTATCGAAATATAGTTAAATATTTGCTTTAAATTTATTCACACTACTTAAATAAAATGACTATATATTTTTTATTCAATAAAAAATTATGTGATTGATGGGGAAAAAATCTCTCTCTATTGAATTTTCTTTATTGTATTAAATATAAATTTTATCTCGTAAATTGCCACATTTTTTAAGCATTTATGAAACATATATTAATTTAAATGATAAACTTATAATTTTATGTAATTGCAATAAATGTATCGTTCAGTGAAATGCACAGTAAAAAGTTAATTATATAGATAGCTGTAAGAAGTGACTCACCAAATCATTTTTTGACCTTTAATTTATTTCAAAAATCACCTTTATATAATAACTAATGCATTCAGTTACCATCATATCAATAGTAATTAGAAAAAAAATTCAAGCAATCGTATTGTTCAATATTAAGAGCAATTATTTTGAATTATCAATTACATTTGAATATTTTATAAATATATGTTTATTTATGATTTAAAATTTTCACATAGTTTTCTTCCTGCCAATATCCCCCACATAAGCACACTGCACCTTAAGATGCGCAAATGATTGGAGTTCCAAAGGTATAGAAATATTGAAGTGATTAATAAATGCACTCTGGTTTGAAATAACCAAACTACAGTTTACAATAATAAGCCTTTACAGCGAATTCACGGTGTTCATTACTCCAATGCATGTTGGAGACTCAATTTCTGTGCCACACAACTTCATGATCTCTTATCTCGAACGCGCGACAATGATCACCTCATTAACTTTGCTCTTTCTTGCTTGACATTGCAATTCAAAATAAGGGAGTTAACTTGACATTGCAATTCAAAATAAGGGAGTTGCAGCACCCTGCATTATTAAAATGTCGGGATGCGGAAATCTTATATTCATTCACATTTTTAGCCATAAAAAGGGTGGAAGTGATGTCATTTTTTTCTATTGACTTAATCATTTGTTTTATCGGTATTTAATCATTGATTATAATACGTCGGTATTATCACCACAGTGACGGTATACCAAGTTTTACGCAGAAAATGTGTGGTTCTTAATCATTTAGATGACATCATTAAATCAATAAAACTAGAATAAGATAGACAGGCCACCTCATGATAATGAGTACAGAGAGAACATCAATAAAAGTCTTCAACACCACCACTTTTTGTAGTAGACCAAGAGGAAGACCCAAGAGATGGAAGGACTGCCTGGAAGAAGACTTCAACATACTTAAAATCAAGAACTGGAGGCCGATTTCTAGAAAAGGGGCGGAATGGTAGAGACTTCTGAAGAAGTCTGCCCACAAAGGGCTGTCGTGCCAATGCTGATTAATAATTTAGATACAAAGATTGAGCAGAAAACCCCATAGTATGAGCAAAGATTTGCAAAGACTGAGCCTGTCACTCTTAGAGGTATCATTTCACGTGGGGGGACAATGAACTCACGACATTTTATACCAGGCGTTATTTACAAAAACTAAGGATTTTTATTTGGGTTAAGATTCAAACTCAATACCTCTTTCCGACAACTCTCTGTAACGAAAATCCTAAGTCAACTAGCCACCATTGTCAGGTTTTTCAAAACTAAAACGATACCTTTTACAATAAGGCAATGCTATAAAGAAGATGTTCAGAAAAAATATCCAGCAGTAATACTAATAAAGGTAAAATAATCAGATAACCATCATTGTGTTATTAATGCAGAAAACTCACAAAATAGAATCTGGATGATTAATTGTTTAAAAAAAATAACCTTTAATAAAATACAAAAAATTAGTACTCTGTATTTTTCACAGAAAAGTTTCACGAATACAAGGACGTAATGCATTTAAAATGCTAAAATTAAAGACAAATTTATATATTTCATGGGGTTTAAGATTATAATATTTGATTTAAAAAAAATTTTCAATATTGTTATACATTTTCTTAAAACAATGAAATTTTAAATATTTATAGCAGAAATTTCTTTACTAAATTTAATATGCTTCGTAAAGATAGTGAAATTTAATTTTATTTAGCATAGAGAAATTAAACCCCACATCATTTTTGATCCCGTTACAAAACGATCGATCGAGAAATTCTATAAACTAAACACTTACATTTGTATTTTAAACTTTTTGCTTGTTTCGTGTGGTTAATAAAATTCTCATTCACACTTACATAACTTGGTTTATTAGTGAAAAAATACAAAGTTCTTCGTATTCTCGGGATGCAGTATATTGACTTTGCCAGTGTAATTCCTTTTAAAATGTTCATGAATTTAGTTATTTTAAATTAAGAAATCAACCACGGCTATCGGTATTCTTTCTTGTCCTATTTGATCGATACCGCCATACAGCCCCGTACTCAAGACAACAACTAAAATCAATAGTGAATCAATATATCTTACAACAATGGCAATATAAATGGAACAATTCAGATAAAACTAGAAGACTATGTAATATATATCCGAAAGTAACAGAAAAAAAAAAAGATTATCAGCAGATTTCCTTCTTAATCAAATTAAAATTGAGCATGGCGCATTTGAAACATATCAAAGCAGAATCTTTAATAAACCCGATAAATGCCAATTTGATAATATTAAACAAGATACTGAACACATTATTTATGATTGTGAGCATTTCAACGAAATCAGAATTAAATATTTTCCTAAAAGTTATAAAGTCGTGAAAATAGCACAACTATCGAGTAACTTAGATGCAAAGATAGGAATTATAGAAATTAGGCACATTGTGTTTATAAATTCATTACCATTAGGCGTTTGTTATAATCAAATTTTAATTTAATGAGTTCACATTACAAGTATGTAAAATTATCTTTTGTATTTTATGTTAAATAATGTTAATAATAAAGGCAAGTTACCCAATCTTCCGCCGGGACAGAACTGGGTGGACCGTAGGCTGGTGGATGCCAATCTGTGTACAAGGAACGCAGACCCTACCATGGTGTCATGGACTTTTTGGTCAGCGCAGATATTGTTGCAGACTTTAGATCGAAAGCTGGAGTACCTGCTACCGATAAGCCATGAGTTAAGTGCTCTCCTGGTGGATTACGGTCCACGAGTAGTCATTCTCTGCCGAATACCTTAGGGTGGGAGGACGTCCTTAGCGTTATCATATTTGATCGGGCTTGAACATTGAGTAACTTCAGAGCGAATTCGCATTACAGTAGTTAACAATTCTAGCAGCCAATCGATGCTTAAGATTTCCGATGGTTAAGGCAACATGGAGCATAAGCTTGAATCAAAATGCATTTCTGGATAAAAAAAGGGAAATATTTGGGGCACGACAAAAAACTACAGATCACTAAGACGACTACCGCAAAACCTAACAACAGTCTCTTTAATCCGTTAATTTAGAGATCATTTTTGTCATCTCGGTGATTAATTGGTAATTTAGTTTGTTTCTTTGCTCAAGAGGAGTAACTAAATTGGCACCTATGGTTTAAAAGGAATTCGAACTACGGGGCAACAACGATTAAAGTAGTAATCGAAGTTTCGAATTTTTGCCAAGTGGGGTAATCATTTACCTGAATGTTCAGCGAGTCTCTCCACAAAATCTTTAATTTAGAGCGAGATTTAAGTGTTATTCCTAAACGAAAATATTGAGTCTGTCACTGCAAGAAATCAATCAATTAGTTCATTTTTATATTATAAAACAATAAAATATTATAACAAACTCCACTTATATTATTTAACACTCAAATTTAGCTTCATAAATGATAGTCTACATAAATGATAAATTATTCAAATATCATATGTTTTTAATTAATTTTAAAAATATTTCAAAATATGCAAATGCATAATATATTAAGTCTGATTAGTACCCATGTGCTAATTAATAAATTTCTTAAGAAGTTAAAAATTTTAATTAATAATTTCTATTATAAGCTGCAAAATGTCTTTTTTTTTAATAATTGTTTACTAACCTTATATTTAATTCAGAGTGTTTAAACATTTAAGGGATCTGAGTGGGTTTTACAGGCTTAACAAATTTGTTCATATAATTTAAAAAATGATGTGTGCTTCCCCTTTGTCTCGTTTTCTAAAAATATTCCTAAGTTTAAATTAAAAATGTAAATGCATGTAATAATTGTGTATAAATGTGTTCTTCATTTATAAGTTAATGACTAGATTGAAATATAAATTCTGAAATGTTTAATATTTAGAAAATAAATGCTATGCTTTTACGCAGTTAAGTTTTCAAATTCTTGAATACATATTTTTTTGAGCTATAATTACGTAAAAATAAATCCGTAAAATTTTCTTTTCCTATAGACAAATATATGTTCTTCAAAATTCATAATTGACAAAATGACCAAAATTAAAAAATTAAATTTGTTAGAAATTCGGTACGCTGAAATAATCTTTTGGCAAAATTAAGGACTTAAGATTTAATGAATTTAAAAATTCATAGAATAGAAAATAAACCAAGAACTCAGTTATAAAAAAATTACATCTTGGAGGCGTTGGAATTTCAAACAATTTGCTTAATATAAATAACAATTGAAAAAAAATATAAGAATGGAATGACGATCAATTAAAAAAAATTAATTAATAGAAATAAGATAATTCTAAACTTTATGCAAACGAAGTTTGTACTACATTTGTTTGAACTGAAATATTAAGTTTATATTTTCAAACCACATTATATAACAGAAAAATATGCATTTTTAAAATTGATTTCACAGTATTCACGAAAATAAAAATGTAGTGACCATTGAGAATAAACTTAAAATGTTAGGAAATATTAGAAACATTCATGTATATCAAAAAACAGATTTAATTTTTTTGCAAGTAAATCTTCCTGGAATTAATTCTTCTAATTTGATTATGGTATAATTTTTTAAAGATAAATAGTAAAACATAGCCAATAGTTAGTGTTAAATATGAAAAGCTCATTAGATCCAGTAAATATAAAAATAAAATCTTTTTAGGATTTTTGATTTATACTAGATACACATTAAAAGAATTATTTTACACCCAATGACACTAAAACTCCTTTTATACTAGATATATAAAAGGAGTTTTAGTTTCATTTTGTAAAAAATAACAATTCTATAAATATAATTGGCAAGATAAGAATCCATAATAATTACAATTAGATAAGTTTAAATCTTTTTACTGTTGAAATTAGATGGCATTTCTAAGTTCCAATATCAGCGAAGAAATGTTATAAAACTATAAAAGCAAAAATTTGCATCCTCTTTCAAAAAAAAAAAAAAAAAAATACACAAATGAAACATTTCCTAATCAATTTTTTTTAATTTAAAATAAATGTTTCATTAATGATTTTGAGTTAGTTACAAATATTGCGCGACATTCTTACTTGAAAGAGCTTGCACTTTAACAAAATCTTATATTTACGGTTTCTAGTTAATAAATAGAGAATGTGAAATTGCAGTCAAAATCATCAAAATCTTTTCTTCCATTTTCAAATTTAATATACCTTTTAATTAAAACAGTGAAAATAAATTTAATATTACGATTAACGATTCTTCACATATATTTGTAGGTTAAATGACACTGATTTTGTTGCCAGCCTTTGGTATAGCTGATATCATTAGAAGCAAATCGAGAAAATCGCATACCTATTTCGCTACAGTGAAGAAATTTCTAAATAGACTTTTAAATAATATGACAAATTATAAATAGATAAAAAAAAATTTTTCCAGTATTTACGAAACACATCCAGCTACAGGACACGAAATGCACTCCAAATCTTCGAATACATCCAGAAATGTTAAGAAAATTAAATCTATAAGTTATTAACTTTTTGTTGAGAAACAGAATAAAATTTTTTACATTATAAACCAATACGTTAAATTTTGTTATCTTTTTAAAACAGTTTAAATGTAACTTTAATTATAATATTTTTTAAAAAATTAAAGTTTTTAAAACAATTTTTAATGATTTTTAAACATATGACTGAGACGAGCATAAGACAGCTATTTCTATTATGTGTACATGAAACAATCATTCATTAAAGATTTTGAACGAGTGCAACGGATTCCAAAGAATATAATAATTAGAAGAATTGCACAGAAGTTAACAGTTTTTTTCTTAAGTAGAAAAAGGAGATTTCTAGATTTCACAAAAACTGTATATTTTATTTCTTTGACTAATACTGGCTTCTTGCATAATTCCTCCTGTGATTAATTGAGAACAATTTTCAATTAACAAAATGCATCTGGTAACTGATGTCATGTAATCAAAGAATTTCCTCTTCATGTCTTCAGGTGTGACGTGCCAGATAAAATTTAGAAGTAAAAAAACTACAAACCGTTCCTCCAACATCCTTTCACCTATAGAATGCAGTATATGACAGTAATAATGGTCATTTAAAGTGTCCCACAACAACGAAATTGTTGGTACAATTTGATTTTGGAGGTTGAAATGATCAAGCATGGAATACAAAATGTAATTTTTATACTTAGATAAAATATCTTTTTTATGATTCGGTGGCATCTGTGAGTAAAAGAAATGAGCAATTTCGAAAGATTTTGGACTTTTATCATGCATTAAACTGCCATTCTCTGCCGCCAATTCAAAGAAACTTCCGATATTTTGAACTTTTTCCTCTGCTTCAAGTCTTGAAAAGAAATATTCAACGGCTAGTGTATTCCTTTTTAACACTGAAACTTTCGTCATGAGTCTGTTAACATTTATCGTCCAGAAATCACTTTCGTCTATATAAATGTCATATATATTAGCAACAAGTCTAGAATTTCTCATTAACGTTGAAAATTCTGATAACCTTCGCTGGCTTTTAAAAAGCCAATATTTCATCAAAATATCACTAAACGTATCGACTTCACAGTTATCACTATATTCATTAATACCTGATGGTAAATCTTCCTTCAGCATTTGAAGAGCTTCGTTTTCTATACAAAAGTAGAAAGGAGCACCAGGAATTACATGTCTGAATTGTCTCACAATCGATTCAACAGATGCATACTCGTTGACAGTTCCATAAATAGTCATATATGTGCACAATAAAATTTCGTGAATTTTCAAGTCTGAGTTAAAATTCATATAATGTATCCATTCACACAAATGCAGTCCTATATACCTTGTTAAATATTCAACTTTATCAATTAATTTCTTAGGAAGTAGCGTGCCTATTCTCGCAATAATGCAGTTTATTAACGCTTTAAAGTGGTCTGTGTTCGATAAATTTTTCTGTCGTGCGTAGTACATCCACGATCGGTCACGGATAGCAAGGGAAATATCAACTGTTTCCCATAATTGAAGCACAAGACGTATGGAACTTAATTTTCTTAATGAAGGCACTTTTTCTACGTAATTCAATTTAGTAATGAAGGGATCCATCATTTTAAATAGGCTCCAGAATTCTTCATTACACTAAAGTTAGTTAATTCAACAAATTTTTTTTCATAATTTTTACATTTTCATCTCTGGAATTCTATTTATAGTAGTTTTTAGATACTGTACACAGAAATTAATAATGCATATTAGCTTCTTCCGATAAATTTCAGTTCATATCCTGTAATATCACATATAATATTTAATATTACTCTTCTTTTGACACTGCTTTACCAATTCAGTTAGAAAAGTCTCATCATCAATTTACGATTAAATTTTTTTCTGAGGCCTTCTCCATAAAATCCAAAATTACGTCATTAAATAAATCTAAATCAAACTTAATGATGTGTAAGTGGCATTTTATTTATGCACTCCTATTTAATTCTCTGCCGAAAGGCATAAGCGTTGATATTGATTACGTATTTTATACCATATTTCAAATTGCCGACGTGTGCTTGCATTAGATTTCACTTCAAAACAATACTAAAGTATATTTTATTGTATTAAGCTTGGCGCAAATGCGGCGATATTTGCACGCCATGTGTCTTATGCGATTATCTAAGTGTCTCGCGTGAAACTCTTCCGACGGAATGACGTCCTTTATGTCGTAGTTATGTCAGAAAATGGGTGGATCTGACGACGAGTTTGGATTTTTCAAGCATGTCTGAAATATCTGACAATGTTGCGAATGGCAGCTTTAATTGGAGGTTTAGACCATGTGTTTTAGGCTTTATTCTTCGTGCTGGAAAAATTTGTAATGGTATGTTATTGCAAATTTTCAACAGAAGAGGAGGAATTTATGTTATAAATCTTTATAGAGATCATTTTTTTTTGATTTTTTTAAAAACAGTTATTTCTAATTAAAATTTTTTCCACTCTTCTGTTGTTAACTAATTTTATTTAATTTATACAGATCACTAATGGCTTTGGGACTCTAAAAACAGTGTCCATTTCAATAAGTACAAAAAAAGTCAAATAAATAAATAAATTTCACATACGTCGTTTGCTGAAACTTTTCAAAAGACTGCTACAGAAAATAAGAAATTTATATTAACTGTATACAAATATACAAAACTAATAATATATATATATATATATATATATATATATATATATATATATATATATATATATATATATATAAATAAATGAAAATTACCTTTATTTTTATGTATATATTTTTAATCTTATACATACATATATATATAGATATATATATATATATATATATATATGTATAAGATTAAAAAATATATACATAAAAATAAAGGCAAATTTTCATTTAGTTAAATACTTGATTTAAATACATATTGTTGTTGGTTTGAAATTATAAACAATTTCAATTGTTTAGTCACAAACATTTGATAATCTAAAAATTTGAATTTTACTGTTAATATAATAAATTTCGTGAATAGAAGAAACTTTATTTTCAATCTTGTGTTTATATTGTTGAGGTTGCTGCTGCGAGTGCTTAAATAATATGAGTTGCACAAAGAAATTAAATATTTGTAAGCAATGAAAAATAAGTAAACAAAATTTGGGAGTCCATCAGAGATGGAATAAGAATATAAGCGAATTCTCATTGGTTTAAAATATCTATGACGTCAGAAAACAAGTTTTATCTACGTCACAAGTGCATCGTATAGCGACATCAGAACGGCTATCGTCCGATTGCCTCGATAGCATCGTGTATCGGATCATCGCACGCATTTGTTCTTAGCTTTGAATCTTAACACAAAAAATAAAATTAATACAGAGTCGATTTGTAGAGTTGAATTATGAGTTATATCGATAATTTTCTTTACTTAAAAAATGTAATGAAGTTTGAAAATAAAAATTAGGATTTATTTGAAACGAATTTCATAAATATTGAATGATGAATGTTAGAGAAGGAATTATTACTTTTGTATTGGATATTTAATATCAATTAATTTTTGAACTCAAAAATATTGATTCTCATTGCAATTTTAATCATGTGAGACTCCAAAAATTATTACAAAGTGTCAATTTTTTATAAGACACCTCTAGATTTTCTGTAAAATCAATTATTGCTTCGGAAATAGAAAATATTTTCAAGTATATTAGAATATATAAATTTTCGGTTTTATATTTTTCATGGCAGACCATTGCAATAACGTTAGAAACTAAGTATTTCTTTATTTTCATTCTCATCAATTTCAAGAAATAATTCGTTTTATACTTTTTATGTTGGATTTTTTTCAGCAAAACTGGAATCTTAATCATTTATCCTCTCGTCTGTAGTATAATAGATCCTGGGTTTGATAAATGTTTGTTTCTATTGATTTAAAGTTCATCTAAAATTGGAGAATCGAGCTTGTTGTGAAGTTGTTAGCATTCTGCACTTCCGTTCAACAGCTCGTGGGTTGGATAACCAGTTTGAATTTAGATGTTTGTAAAGGTTCGACATGATATTTTCAGAATGTCAACATACGAATTACTATTTATTGAAGGTGATAATTGAAGGAATATGCTAAATAATGAAAAGACTATAAAATTGTGATACTTAAAATACATGCTTGAGGAATGCCCACTAATTGAATAAAAGTATTGAAAAAAACTGTTCTAATACGCTTTCTAAAAACACGTTAGCTTAAAAAATTTTGGAGGAATATTTAAAGATTACCGGAAATCCAAAATCCTATAATGAATGAAGAATTCCATATCACCGTGTACGGTCGCATGCCTTCTCTATAACAAAGCAAATGAAATTCAGATAATTCCTCGCTGATTGCATCAGGTCCTCTCTAGGACCATTCGATAGCTGATTGCATCAGGTCCTAGAGAGGACCTGATGCAATCAGCTGTCGAATGCTTTGACCTATAATAGTATACAGCCTCTCCGAATTTCAAATAGGAATAGAAAATTCCTTATATATACCACTGGCTACTTTCAACTCGACAACTGATGTTAAAGATGCAATTGAAAACACGCATCTAGAACACGATTTCTTTTAACTTCGTTGAAGAGCTTTGCTAATTAATACTTTTGCTCTCTTAAAGGCAATAAGTTTCTCCGTTGTGGGGTATCTCCTAAATAATCCCCATGATTTTCTCTTTTTCATATAGGTATTTTGACATTCATCATTCCACCAAGGTTTGCAACTCTTGTGTGATGTAAAACTCTTTGGTATCGGTGAATCAGCTGCATTGATAATTGTTTCAATGAACTTATAAAGAATATGAATTTAATATAAATATCCTCGATTGAAATAATTGTTTTTGTAAATATCCTCGATTGAAGCCATTTCATTATCAACAACAGTCAGGTGTGTAAATAGTGTCCAATCTGCCCGAATGTGCACAAGTTGGTAGACGTTGGCTTTCACTACTACCTCCAGTTTGGGTCAGGACGAGATGAAAATGATCGCTATTTTACAGTTCATTTCCTACAAATAAATTTAACAATGTGAGAAGAGAAGGAGAGAAAACATGAAGGTCAAGAAAATGAAATTTTCTTCCGGGTACGTGGAAGCAGGTCATCTCGAGAGAGACAGTTGTCAGAGATAAGCTGCTCTAATGACAACCGGTAGAATCAGTATCCCTACTTCCCCACAAAACATTCCTTTTCTTAGAGCGAAATTTTGAAAGGATTCAAATCTATAATTTGGTTGTCATTCTATTGTGGCGTTTTGCACACTACACCAAGTAACCATTGCACTATGATCTGCAATTCAGGAATCAGTTTGAATCAATACAAACAAATATTACATAGGAATTCAAATCCTAAACTACAGGTGAGAGCATGAAATATAAAGATGACAGTTTCACTGAATAATCTGAGATAAGTATTTAAAACAAATTATTCCTTGAAATTGATGAGAGTGAAAATAATAAAGCAGCATTTAGTTTGTGTAATGTTATTGCAATGGTATGCCACGAAACATAAGAAAACTGAAGATTCACATGTGCTCTAAGATACTTGAAAATACTTTTATTCTCCGAATCAATTAATGACTTTTCAGAAAACCTAGAAGTATTTCAAGTCTTATAAGAAAAAACGGATATCGTAATTTTTATTGGGGTCTCACAAAAAAATGCTATAAGAGGTGCTTAAATTGCTATAAGAGGAAATATGTTTGCATTAAAAAAACTAAATGATATAAATTATGAAATTTAAAAGCAATAATTTTTCTTTCACATTCATCATTCAATATTTATGAAATTCATTCCAAATAGTTTCTTAATTTTATCATCGAACTTCATTACACTCTTACACTTTTGCCCTCGTCTTTTCTCTCATGCGCCAATTTGGACTTTTTGAAATTCACTTAAAGGTTTCCTCCTAGACATTTTAACTGAACAAAAATTGAGTGTTTTTGGAACAGAATGTATCGTTTGAAAAAAGACAGTTTAAAAGAACAATGTTTTCAACATATTAAATTGCTACAGATTCCAAAATGTGAATATTTTTGCAGGTGTCGTTCTTCTTTTTAACAGACCAAAAATCTTTAAATTCTATTTTATATAATATTTTCTAGTGGTAAATAAAACTCATTTACTGAAAATAAAAGAAAAATTAGTTTAATAAAATAAAATAATACATTTATTGTTCTAAAACTTAAAGCACAATTTATAAAATATGACTGTCCTACTTTTTTCCAGCAGTGTAAAGCCTTAAAAAATCATATGAAAATAAAAATTAAATTTTATAAAAATAAGGGGTTTACATGTTTAACAGCTTGAGTAATATGATGAAATTACTTCCTACATAAAATTAAGGATTTGGAAGGAATCTGCATTTTTTGTAGAAATATAGATGCCAGTTTCTTTATTTTTGAAAGGGATGAATACCTTGCTTTTTCTCTTTCTCCCATAAATATTCAAATTTGAACAGCCTTAAATTAAAAACCAGCCAACCTTCACTAAATTATTAAATCATCAGCTGGCATGAATTTCTTCAGTTATCCCACACATTCAAATTCTTATACTGTTCGGGAATTTTCAAAGAAGTTTATTTAATTTTTAAAATAGTGTTTTATTCAAAACACGCGCGAGTCCTTGGAGATAATTGTTCTTTTGAATGATTGTGTCTGATAAAGTACTATTAACTCTAACTCAGAGTATTTAGAGTGTTTTACGAACAACTCCTTAAAGACAAATGTATTTCCATCAATCTCGTATTCATGAAAATCTCGAAAAAGACAATCATGGCAACTCCTATCATAGACTAAATAACATATTAAAAAATGTTGCTACTAAGTATTGTCTTTTATTTATATCTTTAAAATGATGGTATTAACAAAGTGGCCCGATACTAACTACAGTTACAGACATGGTTTTAAAATAAACAAGTCACCGCTTCACTGTATTTTCCAATAATTTATAGAAACAGGGTTGGTTAAACAAACAATGGGTTTATCGTAAGCAAAGTCTCTTGAATATTTGCTCGTTACTACAATAGATATAATTTTTATACTGCGCCAAAAATGAATGGAAATTCTTTGTCTCTATGAAATAATATTCAGAAATGTTGTTTTTATAAGAATCAAAAAAGATAAAGCAACAACAACTATCTATCTCAATTGATGAATGCTAGAAATTTATCAAAGCAAATTTGGATTCGAATATCATGAATGGTAATCATTATTATTAGAAGAGAAACAAAATTTTCAAAACATTTCAGCGTCTTAATTTCGACATCATAATTTCGACGAATATTGGGAATTTCTAAAGAATAAACTTAAGCAAAAACCTGTTACGTTTAATAGATTGTTGTTTTGTTAAAACGGGGAAAATAATTTTTAAAACAATTTTTGATGTATTTTAAATTGTGAACTGGTATATAGTGAAATACAGCAAAATTTTGTTTTCTGGATTACCGGTATGAATATTGATATTCCAGCTTCCTTTTCTATAATTTCAGTAGTTTATATAAAAATATGTCTGCATATCCTGAGAAATATACACTTATTTTCTCAAACGCATATCTTAAGGATGCATTAAATTATTCATGTATCCAAAATTAATTTATTTAAGTGCAAAATTATAAACCTTTATCTATATGTAATGAAAAAGCTATGTCTTTTGAGTACAAATTATTAGAAAAAATGTATCAAATATTTTCATCGTATTTTTCTTATAAATCATTAATTTTATGTTTATTGTATTTCTAAATATTTGATTATTATCTAATTATTATTATATATTAATCTAAAGGAATGTAATATCAAAATATCTTAAAACTGACAAAAATAATTTGAAAAATTTAAATATTTAAAGCAAATTTTCTTGGAATATTCTTCATTTATTGATTGTCAATTATTAGAATTTTATTTGATTCGTCAATTATTAGAATTTTATTTGATTCAATCAATGAAACTGTGTCCCTCTTTGAGCTTCAAACCATTTATCTTGCATTTACTACGGATATGAAAAATACACTTTATTGAATAAAAGAATTGTACTTTGAAGTGGTTTGCTTTCAACTTATTTTAACGCAGATAATATCAAAAGTATATAAATTACTGAAATAGAAATTTCTAAAAACGTGAAGAGTCTTTATTTTTTAAAAGAGTTTTTAAATTTGCATTTATGACATAAATAATCGAAGGCAATTAAAATATTCGCAGACAAATGACAAGTCGGACTCACTACGGAATTCCAACTTTGTTTCCCCTGAGATTTATACTTGATTCCATTGAGATTTAATTAATTCAATGGGATTTATTTGTTCTTACTTCTCATCATGGGACTGAGTTCTTATACCTGCAGATATTTCTTCTCTGCTGTTAAAACAAATCACATAGTACTTCTGCTTATGTTGAAATATAAATTTAAAAAAATGTTATTTCTCTGAAGAGGCATAATATCAAGACTTAACTTCGCTTAATTTTATTAAATACAATTTTATGTGCCCATTCAATGTGACACTAAATAGTATTTTATTTAAATTTGAATATATTACTTATAAACTTGAGTTATGACGTAAAACGTATAATTCAGTTTTCAAATAATAAGTTTCCAGCTGGACGAATACAAAACGGCACATTAATAGCATAACAGTTATTTTGAAATTAAATAAAATTTACAGTTGATTTAAAGTGTATCAATTTATACAAATCCAAATTCATAGTAATAAGAATAATTCCAGAAAATTTTAAGGAATTGCAATAAGGACAACCTACACATTGTGCTTCATAAAACCAATTAAATGTATCTGGCAAACTGATATTTAATGAAACCAGTTAACAGGTTCAAACCATGGATAATCCAGACTAACGATAACTATAGAAATCTCATTAAATTTCTTAATCCGGACTCTTACATACTACATTTCAATGGTTTTTCTCCTTTCAAATTTTAATTATCTTTTCAATAAAAGCGATTGGTCAATTTTTTTTACAAGAAATCCGAACGAAACAGATTAATGCAGATACGTCTCAAGCCCTCGGAGCTCCAGCAACCTAATGAGGGCGAAAGTGGTCATCCGCCTTATCACTGTCCACGGCAAATGATACTAAACTGTACTGATCTTAACAGGAAGCGGCATGAATCTACTGAGGATACATATACTGTGTTTTTTTAATATTTTTTACATCAATTTACTATTGGGCATTTATACATTTATCAGTAGATGAATAAAGTTACTTGTTTAACGGACGGAATATGAAAGTAAGGATGAATTTTTGAAAGGGATATTTTTAATGGTGCTGTTTCTTGGTTTCATATTTTTTTTACTTAAATCTTCATTGCATATTCCAATCGATCTCTTTTTTGTTAATTTGAAAGTTAATTTATAGATTGTCGATCAAAACTTAGAAATAATTTAAGTAGCGTTATCAAACAATCATCCATAAAGTTAAACTTTATGAATATTTTGAAATGAAACAGGGATTTCGTTGAAACGCTGATTTTTTAATAAGTATGATAGAATATGTAATCCTCAAACACGATTCCAAAATTTTTTTGACGTTAAGTCTAAAAATAATTTTTATTATTTCCCCTCTTAAATCTGGCTTTGAGGCGCGAACCAAATTTATTAGTAGCATTTATCCCTTGCATTTCCAATAAAATTTGTTTCTACATATATTGCATTAACGTATCTTCTATGCACTTATTTCTATGTATTTATAGAAATTTAATTTAGAACTGAACCAAAAAAAATTGCTTCGTCTGAGGTAAATTTTATTAATACATGTAAAAATATGTTCTTTTTTTTTGTACGAGAAAGGAAAGCCATTTTAATTAAATATGAGACTGTTTTAAGTACTAAAAATTTTTCATAGTATGATTACTATAGTAACATAGATGGGCATTTGTGAGATAGAAATTTTTAAGTTAATATTTAAAAAATAAATAATAATAAATGTGGCCGGGTTGGTTAGGGCGCTTTTCTTTTTTTCAGAAGGTAGGAAGCTCAAATCCTGACCTAATCAATGATCAGCCTTGTTCGCTAATAGCAACTGGGGTAAATTAAATGGTATATGGTGGCAATGTATTCCATATGAAATGATACCTCTGGGGTGGTAGGCTAAACCCGGGAGTTTTCTGCTTGGTGCTTGCTTCTAAATTACGATGATCCACTTTTAGGAACACCCCCAATGTGTGCCCCATTATATAAGAGACCATCAATACCACCCCTTGTAATGCTAATAGCTGGAAAATCCTAGTAGCCGAGCAATATACAACAACAAAGATTTTTGAAAGAATGTTATTTATTCTTTGTTCTCAATGTGGCCTTCTAGGAACATTGAATCCTGCAACAGTAATGAAAATAAAGAGAATTCTAATAAATTGCTCATTAGTTTATCTTATATTCTTTAAATAATTTTTAATAGTCAATTTTTAGAAGAAATCAAAAATTAAAGTGTAACTCAATTTCTAACATTTACAAGCTGTGCGGTTCTTCTTTATATCTCGTGTAAGTAAAATCAAGAATTTATTAATTAAAGAAATAATTCATATATCAATATAAGTACATATTAAGCATTAAAAAGTGAGGGAATATGTGCAATTTCAAGAACATAATTTAGTTCGATTATTACTACTTTTTCCAACAATTATATAATAAAAATATAGCGTTTATAGGGTGATTTTTTTTATCAAAGTTAACAAATACATGTAATCAAAATTAAGCATTTATGATTAATTTCATTCATAATGTAAGGCAATATGTAATAAATTTTATCTGAAAATAGAATCATCGATTTACGGAAAATTTAAATTTTAGAAGATTCTCGAATCCGATGCTATTTTAAAATTATCCACATCCTTTGAATAACTTTTAGTTTATACTATTCATCCAAACACCATATTCGATAATCCTAAATCTTGTGCTACGAGTTCCAAAATAATGATATTTTATGCAAAATATAAACATATGTTCAAATTTTAAAATTCTAATTGAAAAAATAACAAATGGATATCTCTATTCATTGTGACTGTGTAAGGGTTGAAAGAAATAAAAATAAATCACGTTTGTAAAATTGTACGTCATCCATTCTTACATCCAATTACTGACGTCACTAACTCTGAGTATTTGTTAAACTGTTCAAAACGAGATCATATTCTAAAGTATGCAGATATAAAACGATCTTCGATTTCTTTTACATTAGCCCTGCTGAAAGAACCCTGATATAAGATAATAAAAACAAGATCATATAAATACGAGCGTAAGCATATAAGTACAAGATAATATAAATATGCGTAATCGTACGCATTTTTAAAATTCTTTTTTTTATTTAATGTGAAATACATAATAAGAATATAAAATATTTGTTTTATATTCATATTTTTTGTAATGAAAGTTATGTAAAATTTTCAACAGAACGTAAATACGAGTATAGTGTGTATATTTTTTATTTAAAGGAAAAATATTGGAAAGGAATATAAATGTCAAATTTTGTCATACGGAAATATATTTATTGAAAGTTAAAATATTCTTAAAGGTAAAGTTTTATAACTGAATTATTTTTTGAGAATTATTAAATAAAGTAATGTATGATTTAATATTAAGAAATTTTTACGTTTGTAGACATCAGTTTAAAGAGCCCATTTAATTACAGACAGAAGAGTACGCATCTTTCAGTGAATTAATAATATCAGTATTCTGCAACTCTTGATGCGGGGAAATTAAATCACAACACATATTAATTTTTTTTAAAAAAAAGCAATTTAGTTTCCAGAAATTATAAATCCCTTAAAATCATTAAATTGTCCTTTTAATTATTTTCAAAAAATTAAAGTAAAATATTCGACATGTTCATAAATTCTTTTCTGGTTATTTACAAGCATAATTTTGGTGGTCAGAAAATTTCTGATGGGGGAGGGACGTTTATCTTACGACACCCAATGCGGAGCAATAGGAAAATTTTCCATTTCATTTACAAATTGTGAGGTGCTTCTTTATTCATTCCCTTTTCTCAAAGGAGTTGCGCAGTTTTGCTTTACACCGTTTTATGCGCACTGTACGCAGTACAAGATTCTGTAAGAAAAGGAGATGGTGTTTTGTGCAGATTTCAGGTAGAATCAAGGATGATGTGAAGATAAGTGAATCTAAATGGAATTCTCAGTTGATAGTTTATGTGTGTGCAATCAAAGGATTCTCGCTTCATTAAGAGAGTATCATTTTCCAGCCTCGAAAGTTTTTTTTTCTTTCAAATAATAATTTAATTTTCTTATATAAAAGTATGAACACACAATACTAGCATTATTTATAGCAAAAAATTATATGTTTTAAACTTAAGGAGATTAAATTATTTAAAATTTCAGCAATTAACACAATGGATTTGATATTATTTAATTTTCTCTATATTAATACGAATGAAATGATTGGATTTCGTTTTCTCTTTAAAACTCCTTTAAAATATGCAAAATTGATCATTTGAAACAAAAAATTTTAACATTTGGGTGTGACGCATGCCTATATATAATTTTTTTCTTCTTATATACTCTTAAGTATGAAAAATATTCAGAAATATTTTTCTGCATTAGTTATAGATTTTTATTTTTATCATGTATAAAATTATAAATATGATCTTTTTACTGCAAATCCCCCTTTGAAATTGTTTATTCATATGCGACTCTGTTAATGTATAGAAATCAGTTATTTTAATGATTACTTAGGTAATGTGTGTGTGTGTGTGTGTGTGTGTGTGTGTGTGTGCAGATCCACATAGCTGAGAGATCTAATTATGGGCCATCAATTTATTTATTTTTCAAATTATCAATGCCTTTCCTAAATTACTTAGATAATCTGAAAACAACCGCGATAATCTCAACATCACTCCTTAAAGTGAAAATAAGAAAACTGTTGGAGCAAGTTTTCTGTACTGCTGAATGAGTGTATAAAGTTATTTATGTACTTTTTCACATCTAAAAAATTAAATTAATACAAGCAAACAATCGATAAATTTGTTCATAAAATCAGTCATCAATCAATTGAAAAATAATAAGAATTAGAAGGCTTAAAATATTATTGCAATGAAAGAAATCAATATATTTTCTTTTCGAAATCAAAAGAATCAACTTCATTTTTCAAAAAGCAGCAAGTTGTTTAAAAGAGGATCAACTTTTCAAATATTAATTTTTAAACTTTTACTATATGGATGACACTGATTTGCGCATTACCTAGCTAACGTGATCAGAATTCTTAATTTCGTGCACATTAGCTCAGCAAATCAATTAAAATCTTTTTAGCTGGGAGACACGTATACTAACATTTTTAAAGCTTTAAAAAAAAAGACTTAACATTAGATCTAAATTATTTAATTAGAAAATATCTCAATCGGGGACAGTGTTGTGTAACACTGAATTTCATAATCATCGTAATAAAAACATGGTGAAACGCTACAGTTGTACAGTTTGAAAGGATCGTATATAAGCCTCATAATCTAAATATTTGTAATTTTTCTTATGATAGAGTTTGGTGCTTCAACTTATTTTTCACAACAGATAGTGTAAAAATCTTATAATTAGAATGAGTTCATGAACATAAAAAGCAAAGTAATTCATTGTACAATTTTAAAAAAAAGTAAAACATAAAATAATCTAATAGACTTTTAAGTTATGTAATTGTATAAGTGTCATCGCAACTTTCCTTAAACGTTTCATATTTATCTTAAGTATTTTGATGTCTGAAACATACCGCAAGTTATTTCTTTATATCAAATCTTGCATATAATTTGATGTACGTTAAATGAGCGTTTCACAAAACAATGTGCTTCAGTCATTGTTAAGAAATAAATGAATGCAGAACTAGCTGATGAAACAGATTTAGATCTTTTGTTTTGAAGAGCAAAATATTCTATTGCCTTGTTTGTGCATTTTCATTTTTATGGGTGCCTTCTCAAAGGTAATAACATAACCGACTCAATAATCAAACATACTTTAAAAAAACATGAATTGGAGTTGTAAAAATGATGGATATAAAACAGGTTTATTCTTACAACCACAAAGCAATAGCCATGAATGGAAGTTTGTGAGTAAATATCCGGCATCAAGTGATCAATTTTTTTCCATCGTTTAGAAAGTCCCTGCATCTCTTGAAGTCATGGCAGCTTCAGAGGCAGAAGACTCGATCCCGAGATTTTCAACGGATCGAGCCTAAAATTCTGAAGTGCATTTCTTCTTGTCCCCGACTTTGAATCTGCATTTTTTTCTCCTATTCAGGGGAAGAAAGACGATTGAGAAGAAGGCAATGAAAGGAATGCAGTGAAGTAGTTGATTTTGTCATTTTTCCATTACATTGTATCCTCAGTGAAAAGAAGGTATCCTTTATCTGAGGGTCGATATTTTTTTCCTTGCAGCATTGGATTCCTGGTATTGAAGAATTGTAAGATTATTAGTCACAGATAAATTTCATAATGTAATTATTCACATATGTAGAGCCCCACTTTACCTAGCTTAATTTTATTCTTTAGTGTTTAATTTGATATTTGAAATCATAAATGAAATTTTTGCAGTTCATTCTGTCTAATTGTCAGTGTGCCTGACTGCGGATAGAAAGATCCTAGGTTCGAATCCCAGTTCTGTCATAGATGTACTTTTTCTCTTTCCTTGTATAAATGGGTTGTGAATGGTTGACTACCCTATAAAACGGATATCGATGGCAATATGTGTACTGAGAAAGTCGGTGTCCACAGCAAATTACAGTTCAGTTGGAAAAGTGGAGCAACACACCTCATACCGCATCACAACGCAACGAAAGATTTACAAAATCTCAGAATCACACATTCTTTATATATATAGGAATAAAAAGGAATTATATTTAGATTCTGTTAATTCACATGCATTGATCTTTGAAAGAAATGTTTATAAAATTTTTGCGTGAATAATGCAACATTTAAGATTTACCTGGAAACACAAAATACATAAAAATTATGCCAATGCCAGCATGAATATTGATCTCTTACATGTGACAACAGTATCTCGTATTAGGTAGATGGCTTAGATAGAGCACGTTTTCCATTAAAAAAAAGAAGTCACCATTTCAATTTTTGCATAAAAAACAACGAAAATGTAAAGCCATATTTAGATCTAATTAAATTTTCTTACTTACGATTTTCGTTCCTATGCAAACAGTTGGATATGGTAGAAAAAGGTAGGCAAGTTAAATGGGGGAGGACCATTGTAAGGGATGGAGCTTACAATTGACAGAGAGGGAAATATTGGAATGTTATTTATCTTTTAAATTAATTCCAAAGCAGCATAAGCGATTTTATAATGAGTTTAAATCAGCAATAATTTTTAATTTAGTCAAATTGTTAAAACGAGTGAATGTTTTTAAATAAGCTAGTGAGATCCACATTCTGATATGAGTTACGTCTGATTCTGTTTGGCAACTGTCAGCTAAACTCCGAAAAAGAATTTGGTGGACACTCGAAATAAATCTTATATACGTAGATTAATATAAAAATCATTATAATTTCTCTAGAATATTTAAAATTATTCAATCTAAAGACTTTCTTCTTTGAAAACAGTAGTTTGAGAAAAGTCATTTATTAGAAGTTAAATGATTTTATATATGCAACCGCTCAATATTTCGTTTTTGTGTATGAAAGAGCTTTATTATTAAAATAAGTTGCATTTACTTTATCGCGCAACTTATTAAAATATTAGAATTAAAATGGAAAAATTCAATTATAATTTATCATCCATGTTGATCTTTTTAATTTTATGCATAATTTAGGCTATAGAATAATTTCAGTATTTTAAAACTAAGCTCATTTTAAATAGAGTACAAATAAATTATATCATGCGTTAGGCTATTAGTTCGAAGACTGAGAACTCCTAATCTTGAGAGAAAAACAATTCAATTTAACGGTTTTGTACTACGGTGGTACTCGAGCTGTTATCCGTCGATCACAGTAGTTGCGGATATTTAAAAATTGTTCCTTCAAATTTGTTAGGCAAAATCGTCTGATTGAATGTTACATATTCTAAATAGTAGAATCCATTATTTGAAAATGGTTCAAAATTACAAAGCGAGAGGAAACATTTTACGAATCTTCAGTTGGCAGAAATAAGTATCAGGAAATATATAACAAGGGAATGTGTGATTACTTCTATTTGCTAATACAGCGCTTTTGGTATTTCTTAACCAGAGATATATTTCTTTGATAAACGACATATACTATCTACCAAATAGTTAGAATTCATTTCAAAGCAAACTAAAGGTAAATTTACGAGATCATGAATATTATCATGTAGCATTGATTACATACTAAGTGATAATATTTACAGATATAATTCTATGATAATATTCTAAAGTGTTCTATGTTAAATCTGTAATTAGAAAAAAAGAATTTTATTACTATTTTGCCTAATTATAGCTGGAAGCATATATATTTTAAAAGTACTGTTTTCTCTGTTAACCAGATTCTTACATCAGAGAAATGAAGACACATCGAATAGAAGTCTAATATATTAAATGATGGAAAATACACTATTCTCAAACAGTACAGTAACCGGAAAAATAAAGTTCTTAACCTGAAATTAATTTTAAGGTAAAAGTCGCATAAAATGTAAATTCATTTTGCAAAACAATTGAATTTCTTATAATTCCTTTTAATTACCAGTTATTTAAGAATAGGACTCTTCATAAAAGATAAATTCGCTTCCAGTTGTCGGTTCATTTGGTAAAAGCGTTAACACGTTCATTGCTGTAGTCAAAGGAAGAATTTTTTAAAAAATCCTTAGAAAAATAATCATTTTTTTTTTAAAAAAAATATTTTTATGTTCGAGAGAAATAAGGGACTGAAACCTTAAAATTTTTCCATTCATGCTACCCGTTAAGTACAGATGAGCTTTAAGAGTTTTTTTTTACATTATTATAAGAGAATATATAGATATATGAAATTTTAAATTCATTCTTCATAATTTTCATATTAAACTTGCTTACCCACAACCGTTATTAATGTATACAATGGATCTTCAATTGATTAATATAATAAAAACGACTTCCTCCGTGTAACAACGAATTTTTTAACATGAACATGAGAGAGCCTTTAATTTAGTATGTAGTAACTAACGAGTGTAAGATTCGTTTTGCTGTATAAATACTTTATTTATTCAGTAAGAAATTGTTTTTTAAGACTTTTCAACAAAAAGATGTTTTTACTTCCAATCTTTAAATGTAATAAAATATTATGCAATATTATTTAAACATTTCGATTGTAAATATCTCTTTGGCACATTACATAATTATATAAAATAAAGTTTTTTTTTTAAAAATTGATTGAATATGGATCTATGTAAAATACTAAAAGTTACTCATACACATTAACATATAATTACGGAAAAATCATTTTATATTTTCCAAATTTATTAGAAGTAATAGAGGCTTACTCTAAGTTGACTGCTCAACATTTGGAGGGATACCTTCCAAATAAGGCATTTGCCGTAATTGCAGATGAATGGTTAGTGCACTGGCGTTTGGTTCAATAGTTTGTGCGTTCAAATCGGACATGGATTTTTACACCGCTTCGAAATTTGCTGTAATTTGTCAGCCACTGTCGCATATCAGCTCTTGTGTACAGTGACACCGATTCACAACAGTTAAAAAATGAATCAGTTCCGAATTTAATTTCAGATATGCATCGTTGTTTAATTCGGAAAAAAATTTTTTTAAAACAAAAGTCTGGTCAAATTAACCCTAGTCTACTAAGTAAAGTTGGAGTCTATGTTACCCTGTTAGCAAACGGTACCTAAATAACTGATATTTGTGTATTACGTAAAAATTGATTATAATTAAATATATATTTTTTATCGGGAATTATATTTTCTGAAAGTACTAGAGAAATAATAAAATAAAGGCTGTGTTAGCTTGATCAGCAGATAAATTCTGTACAAGGGTTGGTAAAAAAAGAAAAAAAAATCATGATCTTATTAATGGCGATTGGAGCAACGAAATATTATTTCAAGTTCGCAAAAATTTTCCACCGGTGTGAGGAGCAAGAAGCCAACTTTAGTAGCGTTACTTGACTGATTTACAATCGATATCATGATCTGTGATATTTTAGTTGGCAAAATCAGAAAAAATATTTCGAATACACACGCAAATACTTAGGAGTAGTTAAAATTGAGGATTGCTAACACTTCAATATGTTCTGCCGAGTCCTCTGTGCATCACTAGCAGTTGTTCACATATTATGTTAAAACAAATGGAATCCATTTTATTAGATTTATGTAGATGCAATATATCGATTGGTTATCGAATGAAATCACCCCAATGTTTAAACTTCAACACTTGAAGGGGGGGGAACAATTCATCTAACATGCATATTACTTTGGCATAATTCTCATCTTTCACAAGGAAATGAATTCATACATTTTTCACTCTCTCTTAAACACTTTTAACTTTTTTTCATTTTAAATTAATAAGGAATCGCGAGAATTATAAATACAGAAGAAAAACTCTGGAAACTAATGGGTGACTGAATTTTTCTTTTTTGAGGATATAGGAGACAATACAAATACACAAAATAATTTAAGAAATGAAATACTTAGATTTTGTATATAATTTAAGGATATAAATACAGTGGATGATTTGTTATCGAACATAATCTGTTACAAGACTGATCTCTGAATTGTTCCTTATCGATTTACCAATCATTTTTTGTGAAATCTAAAAACTTTTTCTGGGAACTCTAAAAAGGATATTAAAAAAAAAAAAAAAAAAAAAAGGTTCTATAAGTTTCTTATCAAGTTTTTAAGAATTAGTACATACATATATTCGTGCATTTAAATCCTTATCATACACTTTTTCTTTATAGGTCGTTGATGATGTTCACTGTTGATTGCTTTTTCAAGATTTTCCAGAAAAAGTGATTAATACAGTCATTGTAAAAACATTAGTTGTTGTTGCTGTCTTTAAATCATTATTCAAGACTACGTATGAGACAGTGAAATAAACAATAAAAGGATTAGGGCTTCAAAATGAAATCGGTTTTGAACTTATGCTCTACATTAGTCATAAATATTCTATTGGGTGAAAAAATCTTTTTTTTTTCTTATATAAAACTTTTGAGTTCAATAGGCAAGCAACATACCAAGTAATTGAAAACAGAAAGGATTTGTCAATCCTGTACTTTATGCTCCGATAGATGGTAGTTAGAAGTTATTATCCGAATGTGTTCGTTAACCTGTCACCCACTGTGTATATTTTATAGTTAATTACTTTTACCACCTCTATTTGAAACGCTGCAATACCAAAAGCTCTAAAGAAGGAAAAATAAATTATATGAAATCTTCCTGTTTTCAAAACATTAGTTTATCAGTGATTTTCTTCTCAGGATGAATATGACTGGATACAAATTTATTTTAAATTTGGATTCAAAGGACGACTATCTATGTCGGATGTAAGATTCGAACTCATAAATTGTCAAATCGAAGATCAGATGACTATTTTACGGATGACAAGAGATGATTTAAGCCACTATGTTAGTGAAAACAGGCGTCCTTCACGTGACCAGGAGGCAGTGAAATTTACATTGATCCTTACCCAAGTTGCCTCGAATTGAGGTAAAGGATCCTCTTAAGATTCTATGCATCAAGGGTTAGTCTTCTATTTACCTAATCTTGGTGAAAGCTGGTTCCTGCCTGTGAATTATCCTAGTCACAAATTGTGATTCACAATCACGAATAAATTACCAGTGTTTAAAAGTACTAATCTGATAAGACGCACAGAAACTTACATTAACTGTACCAGCACAATTTCAATTCTTGTTTATATATGTATAAAGTACATGGTAAACAAGACTTTTGATTAACATAGAGCACAAGTTTAATAGCGGTCAGTCTATTCCTTTGAAATTAAACTTTTGAATTTGTAACGTAAAAATTTCGGTACTTACTCAACAGTTTTCGTATTGGATAGCCACAAGGCCATAGTTTCTTAGAAAGTAATCTCAAATTAATTAATAAGAATTCGACTCGGGAGTTAACCTCGTCGCTTTTACTTTGTGAATAGATGAAAAAGTGTGAACCAAATCCTCAATAATTAAAAAGAATTGATATAAACGTTGAAACACTAGCAACCTTATACATGCACCCGACTTCTTTATTTCCTTTAGGAAAAAGTTTAACCTACCGGAGAGACATCTACGAACATAAACCCATACTGTATTTTTTCATCGATTATATCAACTAAACTGGGAAGATTTATTTCATATTAACAAATAGAATTTTTCTATATTTTATCTCTAACATAAAATTGCTTGAAAGTTTGTACACATTGTATTTAAGGGTGCATTTTAATATATTCTTCAAATTTGTAAATCATAATAACTATCAGTTCGCAAAATTTAAAAAAGTTATTTTAAAGTAATGACATTTCCTTTGAAATAATTATTTTACACACATTTGTGTGCATGCATTACAAAAAATATTTCGTGCTACATCTTGAATAAAATAATAAATAACTTAGTATATATATTGTTGTATGTATGAAAGTAAACTATATTATTCATAAATTCATTTAAATTGGATTTATGTTACAAAAAAAAATCAGCCTATCTAGTTCTGCCATTTGTAAATTTCACCCTATTTTTTTTCTATAGAAAATTCAAAGCTAATAATTATGAAATGCCAAGTTTCAGCATGTATTACATATACCGTATTTTCCTGTATATAAAATCTGCGGATTGTGTTAAAAAAGTACCGAATTTCGTTGTGCGTATTATAAGCCGCCGCGGATAATCTGACAAAAAATACTTTTCATCAAAAAAGCTTACAATAAAGTTTTGAAGGGGGGAGGGGAACGCCGTTCATGTTTCATAAAATATATAATAGATGACGCCAATTTTCAGTTGACTTAATTTAACTATAATCATGATTGTCCAATAGGTTAAAATAACGAATTCGGTTCTGAACGGTTATTAAAGTTGAAATTCGTTAATGTCATTTCGCATTCTGTTTGGCATGATCTGTATTCCTCTGAAAACATTCAAATTAATATATTGTTGATGGGAAGTGCAGATTTTTAATTTACACAGTAAATTTTTAGTAGTTGTAGGGAAAGCAAATGTAAAAAATGTCGACAAATATGTGATGTGAGAAAAACAAAACCTGCGCGGTACAAGAAAAAAATGTATTCCATCTGCAGTAATCCATTTCTTTCATTTAACTATTAACGAAACAGATAAAGCTTATTTTAAAAGCATTTCTAAACCTTGTTTTGAAGTTATTAAAATCTAAAAATTGACTAAGTTTTTACTAGAAACTTCTTGTACATAGATCGATATAGATCTTTCATCTCAGTTAATCACACTTTGCGTTGAGGTGGATTCAAACAGATCTTTATAAATGTTTTTTTTTCTGTAGAATCTATTATATTTTTAATTATAATAAATATATTTTTTTTATTTGGCACCAAATTAATAGCAGAATAAATTATCGGCTATTCATTTTAAAAATTGCCGTGCATTAGCCAACTTATACGTATTTTTTTTTAATGGCTCGAATAAATGGACTTGTGGATAATACGCTTTTGCAAATTTTATATACAGGAAAATACGGTATATTTAATTATATCCATCGTTTTTTAGATTGTTATGTAAAAGTATTTTTACTGGAATTATTTTTTGATGTTACTGCAATCTGTTAATACTCTACAGTAAATTTTTAAAAATGATTTCATTTAGTAAGCAAAAGTGGTATCTGCATTGTTTGAGCTTCAATTCAACGCTCGCGTTTAGAATTGATTTCTCACTTCAGGTTATGTAACCTATGGCAATCGTGCCTTCGATTTCCATTGTGTGCTAAAACTGTATCAACAAAACGGATTATTTTAAGAAAATTGTTCAATCAGAATATTCTTCCTAAAATATACTTTGAAACTATTTGTCAATGAACGTTGATTAATTTTTTTATTATTTTAATTTGACTTGTCACCATACGGTTACTTTGTGTTCACAAGGATGAATTCAAACTTTAATGCCACAGTTTAAAACTGAGTAGCTGTTAGTCTTTAATGATCTGAATTTTCAGTTTTTTTATTACTTTAACAATATAAATACACTGATGACTGTTTTGGCTGATAACTTAAGTTTCTATTATGCATGAAAAATGTACGCATTATGTAAATGTTTTGAACAAGGGCAATAAAATAACAATTAATTAAAATACTTGTATAATGAATTCTTCGAGTAGAAATTGTACCTTAATCAGAAGAAAGCTATGTCCGTAAGGCGGATGGAGCATATAAAATATACAATTGTATGCAACTGTGAATAATTTTTAAACTAACCTGAAATTATAAATAAAGTATGAACATATGAAAATGAGCTATGATTCATACACGAAACTTTTGTAATAGTATTTTTAGATGTTTAATTATTGATTTTGATGGTCAATAAAAGGAAAATGGCAGCTAATTCACACACAATAAAATCTGGTTTGGTCTGTTTGTCGCTCAATCGTCATTTTTTACACACGAGAACTATTTAGACAGGGTCCTACGGTTCAAAGTGGATTTTGAACCATTACGAGCATTCAAGAGTAAGGCGGGATTCGAACGCGCGAACTGATGAAATGAAAGCAAGAGCGCTAATCACTCGGCTCAGTAAAATGTGATTAATATTTCAAGCATAATAGAAACTTAATTAAGTTATTGGACAAAACAGTCACCAATGCATATGTATTTCGGAAATAAGATGTTAGCATAATTTAAAATTAGTTAAATGACAAATTGTTTTTAAAATCATAATTTCAAGCTAGTACATTATAATGCTAAATTTATAAAATTTAAAAATGAATCATTAAAATTAGCAGTAAACTAATAAGCAACTCTTTCCTCTAAGTTTATGGCTTAACATCAAATGTCTAAAGCAGTGATTCTCTACCACTGAGCCATAAGCACATTTGTGAACCAACAAATTTTAAAAACATATATAATAAAAATTCTAGAGTTTTTTACTAGTAAAGTTTGCCTAAGTTACAGAATACATGTAAAAAAAAAAACTTATTTTTACAGTTAAATACCTTATTTTTTAAAGTTGAAAATTGTTTTATCTTCAATAACTGATCTTTCAATGAGTGGAATACTTGTTCACGTGAAGAAATTTAAAGCTTTGATAATATTACAATTTTTTGCATCTTATTCGTTTAAATTTGGATTTGCAATAATAATCAACATGAAAACGAAAAAGAAAAATTAGAGAAAATGATGCTAGTAGCATTGTGCCATTTTTACGACTGAATATATAAATGAAATTATAAATAAATATTGACATATAATTTATCATTAATTATTCTCCTTATTATCTTGTAATTAATACTTCTATAAACATACTATTTTTATAGTACATATTACACATTATATTTTTTACATTAAAAATTAGCAAGCAAACATTTTTTTAAATATTTTTTTTTGTATGGCTCGACAGAAAAAAAGTTGGGAATCACTGGTCTACAGTGTTTAAATACATCCATTCATTTTTTGTCATTTAAAAAATACAAAATGACGAGGTCAACCCCTGAGTTCTTTCAAAAATAATTCCTTCTGCCATTACCGAAAAAAGTACAGAACACAAATATTTAATAAAAATATACACACAAACATGTTCTTATCTTGTGAAAGAGAAATAAAGACACCACACCACATAAAAGTTTACTATAGCAAAAAATTATAAAAGTACTGTTTCTTTTTTGAATATTATATGTCAAAAAATGATACAGCTAAATTCCATTTTTAAGATATTTAAAAAATTGAAATAACGCATATTTATAAATGCATTTACAGTTAACAATTTCGTCTTAAGATTATTTGGTAAATTCTTAAAACTTTTTTAAACATGGCAAAAATATAAAGTAAGAATTTCATTTGTAATTTAAAACAAAATATTTAAACATTTTTTTAAAATTAAATATAGACCATTAACTATTGAATGATTAAGATAAAGGATATATATATAACAGATTTATTCTTTTCTTCAAAGCTTCAATAAATATTGCTGAAAAGTTCCAAAGAATATGTTGTTTTGAAGTAACCTGCAATGAAAAACAGTTAATTAACAACAGAGAATTATTTAAAATTCAAATGTACAAAAAATTAGGGTAATTATGATTACAAATGAATGCTTTTAAATAGCGCACGTTTATATTTAGCAATAAAAAAATTCACATTCATATCAATCTGAAGGTAAAAAAATTTTTGGAGCTATAAATGCATACACAAATATATCTTAGCATCAACAAAGATAAGTTCTTGTAACTAAAAAAATTGCACAGGTTTTTTATTTGTGTGAAACGGAAACAATTTCATTATATTAGAATCATAGTATTTCAAAATCATAATTATGATCATTTTTTACTAAAATATATTTTAATACAAAAACTAAGCACTTAATGAAGTACTAAGTGGAACACAGTATTCTACGTATATGATGATGAAAACGATAAAGTCTGTAAGGAGTCTCGAACACCAGTAATAATTATCGCTAAACAACTTAACATGATAGATTTACATGTTCCTTGGCGAATGAATGCCTAAGTAGAATCTCCACATGTCAAAAGCTAAAGAAAATTTACAGCTTCTGTTTTCTATGCTAGTCGTTTCCTACCAGTGTTCAGGCGTACCCATAGATGATTAATCAAGAGAGTGGCCAAGTTAAAGAAGTAAAATTTGGTGGTTTATTTGGACATTGTAAGTAATGAGTAGGTGTATTAGGATCTTAACTCTAATTTCAGTTAAGATCCGAAGGTAAGAAACAAAGTTGCTTAATTTCAGATATAAGGTTGGATAATTAATTCACTATCTATAAGTATTAAGGGCATTGGAAATAGAGAAACTACAATCCCTCAACTATTATTCTAGTGAAAGAGACAGTATAACAATGTAGAGTTACAGCACTCATTTCACTATCTCTGAATTAAAATCTAAGCACTGTTAATAGAGAAGTAATTTTTACCGCTACCGAAAACATTTTGTAGTAAGATTCAGATATCTTATTTCCCTTATATATTCCACCATTTAAACGGATATGCTCCTTTTAAAGTTAAGTTGAAATAACATTTAGTTAATATCATAAGCCAGGGTTCAGCAATTAGTGGCTCGCATGTCATACGTAAAGAGGTTTTTTGCGAAAGGAGGAGAAAAAAATCAGAAAAGTGCACTTTGAACAGATATTTTGTTCTTGTCTGATACCAATTAATCCTTCTATTTCAACCCAGGATGATCATGTGAACATGCATGAGAAAAAGAGATTCTGTTAACAAGTAAAACTAAAAAAGGGACTACCGGTTAAGAAGCTGACAGCATTTATACAATGAAAAATAAATCATAACATTTCTAACAAGCGCAATCGGCGATCCATGAAGTCCGTGTAAGTAGTGCTTCTCTGGTTAACAAGGGGTTAATTACAATGTTAGCTTTGCAACAGTAAATAAATTTTCAATTTCAATGACTCTGTAAATCTTCGAAAAAACATAAAATGTGGTGTTTTAGGAAGAATACATAAATATATTATTGTTAATATAAAGAACAACAAAGTATGTTTATTGTATCAGGAAGCAATATATAAATACTTAAAGAGTATAATTATGTTTCATTATAGCCTACAATTTTGCAAAACAGTTCATTTCGGATGGCGAATTTATTAAGTAGTGTATAGTAGATTGTGCATCCTTATTATACTCTGATAACAGAAGAAAGTGGAAATATTGAACTGTCAAGAGAAACCAGAGTAATACAATGACTATCACTGACGAACTAACGGAGACTGCTAGCAGAAACCTTGATTTCCTTTGGCGCTGGATGAAAGCATAAATAAAAATACCTATCAACCAAGCAATTTTTAAATTAATGGAATTAATCAGATTAATTAATTAGTCTAAAATCAAAGAAAACTACACACAATCACTCGATAAAACTTTCTTCAACGTGAATGAATTTAATGGAAAAAAGTATATCTTGCCCTGGAACAAAATGGCAAGCATTAAAATTGATGGAACCAGAGCTTTTAAATGAAAAAAATGAGGTATGGTTAAGCTATTAAAAACAAATTACAAACACAACATATAAACAAAGAGATCTTGCCATTTATCGCATTTTGATTCAGGAGAGCTTTTGTGGAGGTGCACTGAGCTTTAAACATGCTGTAAATGTTTAAAGCTCAGTGCTCAGTGTTTAAAGCTATGCTGAATACAATAAGCGCAATGACAATATCGACAATTCTGTTTATATGGATGCGTCTTCATTCAAAAGTATGAAGACGTAATTAAGCAGTAGTTTGAGGTAGTTGAACTTAGGCAAAGTGATAATAGAAATCCTCTTCTTTTTAGAGGCGAAGGAGCTATCTCATGAAATCGTTGCAAACAAAAGATATGAGGATTACCGATATGGGAATCAGCTGACAGTATTTGAGAAATTAAATGATCTGAGAGGCCATACCCGAGGAAAAAAAATGTTTGCTCATGATGTTTGGATAAAAAAAATTAAACAAAATCGTCATTAAAAGCAAAGCTTTGTCTACTAACAAAGAAAGCAGAAAAAGATGAATATTTTTTTCAGATTTCCCTTTATTAGGAAAGCAAAGTCCTGAAAATAGTTATGTACAGATCATTTGGTTGTGAGGACGGAATCACTTGAATATTTCAGGATTTTAAAAAAATCCAGCATAAATTCAATTAGCTTTTTTATTCAATTAGTGTTGATATTGATGCAGATTTAGGAGCTGCAGATTGAACTCATTGACATGCAATTAGGTTTGATTTATTTACTGTTTTAATGTTACATTTTGCGCATGGCTAATTAGAATGGAACCGCAATAGTTTAAGTTTAAAGTAGATTCAGAACTTGTATAAACAACGAAGTCCAAAGTGGTAATTGAATCATCGAGAAACTGTACCAAAATGCAGATCGCTAACAATTCCTCTGTAAACTCGGCAGATTTAAAATCAGATCTAGGAAAATTTTAACACCGTGACATTAATCATTTTTCGCAAATTTTTATTTGCAAGAAATTTTCTATGCCTGAAGAAATGTATCTGGAAAGTTATTTATATTTGGATGGACATATATTTGTGATCAAAATTTTCCATGCATGAACATCAACAAAAGTTAATAATAGAAAATTGGCTAGCATAAATTTGCACGCTGTGTGATGAGAATTTCAACAAGCAGTCTCATTCCTCATATAAAAAAATCGAAAAATAAAATAAAGTCCATTTTTATTTCATTAAACAGTTTCTAAAATTAGATGTATTTACATATAGATGACATGAAATTAGTTCAATTAGAAACGGAATATATATATGCTATTTTATTTATTTATGACTCCGATTACTAGATAACCCAACGACTTAGTACAGAAAACAGAAACACAATATGCCAAGTTATTACGTTAAAACATAAATCAATAATTTATTGAAACTAGATAACAATTATATTTAAAATGTTGATATTTAATAACTTATAATATAGGCATTCTACTTTAAATTTCAAACTTTTTGTAAACTCCTACCAAGACCAATGGATACATATTAATAAAGCACGATATGTACTTTAATTTTTTAATGGTGAACTAAATAGTAAAGCATACATCAATCACAAATTAAGGATGAAAGGGAAAACGTAACATTAAGATGTCTGATACATGGCATAAGAACATCAAAACCAAATAAAAACTGCTATACTGGAATTAAAATAAGCAAGAAATTAATATTAAAATTTCGTTTATTTTAATTCCTGATCATGAAAATTTAATATCCTTAAAAAGTCACTTTTATTATAAGTAAACCGTATTTTTATGAAGATATAATTCATCTAATATATTACTGCTATACGATTGATGCAAATATTAAAACCAAGAACATTAATTGTTTTATAAGAAAGAAATCAATCTTAAAAGTGGATTCTAATACTAAATCATATGAATTTTTCTTTGCAAAAAGAAGTTAACTTATTTAAAATCTTTCTGTATGAATATTCGTATCTTTTTCCAAAAAAGAAATTGGAATCTGATAATCCATATTCCGATTTTGGCAATATTTTGTGGATAACATTTTCATTATCGGAAGTATAAATTCTATTCCTAAGCATTCAACTTGGACAGCTAATCATTTCGTTTTGCATATTTAGAAAAAGAAATTTCAAAAATTTCCATTTGAGCTTTTCGCAACTATAAATAACCCAGAGGAATATTGCCTATTTTAAAGATGGTTTATTAAAATTTACTGACATGGCATGTAACTCTGTATTTGTAAGCAAACTAAATGACAAATTTCTATCGTGAAATACTTCATGGAAAAAATTTAAGATCGGTCTTTGTAAAATCCATAAAAAGTATTATTGGTGAATTCATACATATGGGTGATGATGTTTCATATACATTCATATTAAGGAAATGTTATACTGCACTCAATGTCACAATTATTAACCACAAAATTCACAATTATTAATCATAAATATATCTACGAAGCTTGCAGCTGAATGATTACCATTTTGGCGTTTGTTACACAGTTCACGGGGAGACCATAGAGGCTTGGTTGGTCAGAACGCCGTCTTCGCTTTGATTTTCACTTCTAAATTACGAAGACCCCCTCTTGGCTACTTTCACTAAGTGGTAGAGCCCAACTCAGGGCTAGGCGCAGGGAAGTATGCAACAGCAGTTTATGGGGTTGATTCTCAATTTGGACATGGAGGCAAATTTTCCATCGTTGTATGTAAGTGGCTTGCAAAAAATCACCACTAAGTAAAATTTTAATCAATAAAATAATATCGTGTTTCAATAACTTTTGAATTTGTATCACAGGATCTTTTTCCCTAGTTTACTAGATAAAACGTGTTTTCCCCCCATATACTCGTTTAACAGTTTTTCTTTTTAAATACAGAAATAAGTTTGATACAGATAAATCTGATAAAAAAAATTAATATTATATTAATATTTTTGGGTCGAAACAGAATTTTGTAATTAGTATCATGATAGAATACTGTAACTGAAAGTCAAACAATATTGAATTAAACGAAATACACCTGTGTTGACATTGAACTGACACAAAACCTCGGTTTAAGCTGATAATGCGGGGTTTCATTCGGAATATATTCCCCATTTACAGCTATGTTAAATTTAATTGTTTACTCTTTCCTAAATTCACTTTAGTAGCGTTACCATATAGAGGCTATTGACACTTTAGTTGGAAACTTCAGAGACATAATATTAATGTGTTCTGCACTTTCAACAAAAGCCTTGTAACAATTTAGATATTCTTTTTATCTTATATCACAAAAACAAACATGAACCTATTTTGTTTTTTAACAGCGCTGATTTATGTTCGAAGTCACATTAGTACAGCTTAGTGAATAATTTTAAACTTCATCTTTCAAAAGTTTAAGGATATTACATAGGGAATAACTTTCAAAACAATTTATACGAATGATCCACGAATCGATATAGAAATTAAGAAAGAAAATATGAACGTATCCCAAGAACGTCGTGGTGAACAGGTTGATTTGGATGTCGTTTTCATTATCGGAAACTATTGAGCTCGAATCCGGACGTAAACCAAAGTTCATTCGTATCCAATAAAAGCGATTAGGTACTTGTTAAATCGGACGTGGTCACAATATCTTCCTAGTAAAACGATATCTCTGAGTGTGCAGGCCACTGGGGAACCTTGTGTTGAATTCCTACTGTTAAATTACGATGGCTTCCACTTAACTGGTACAGCCTAACTTTGGTCTAGGTGCAGGGCAGCATTTTGGGAAGCAACAATATATCCCAAGTGTTACCTAACAGATAAGTTAATATAAAGTAGGATCAGCAAAGAGACCATTACATAATGGAGATGTAAATTTTCAAAAATAATAGATTAGTTTGGCTTAATTTTAAAGAGCAAAAAGAATTTCAAATTAAAAAGCCAACTTAGAACTATGCATTTGTGATCAATTTTTCAGTTGCCTGAAGTTAGACTTGAAATCAATAAAAGTGAACAGTTATCTGTTTGAACCAAAAGATGGAGAGGTTAAGATAAAATTTCAAATATCCTTTCTTAATCTTGGGGGATTGTAGTGACTTTACTTTTGCCAGATCAAGTTAATAGATGCTGTAAAATAATAGAGACTAACTTAACAAGTTTGCTCTTTTCACCGCCCAAAATAACTTTAAAAAAAATACATTATTTCCATTGCATTTGATTTCACAATATTTAAGAATTCCTATTTCTTTCTAAAATATTTTACTAACTTCAGTCGTCGATTGTATTTTGCAATCAATGATTGTAGACTGATTATCTTCCAATCATTAATGTTGAAAATGTGTTATTTTCTAATATTTTTAATATTGTGCATGCGACAAACAAAACAGTTTGGATATATGTTTCGTGCAGACACAATTTATTAGTCAATACTCTTTACTTCCTAATATTTTGCATACACGCGCCAGAGAAAAATCTATCTTCAGAGAATGCTTCTGCAACCAAGCAGTTTCAATATCTAAAGTCAAACTTTATTTTATACTGATATCAATTTTTTAGTCGTGTTGCTTGGTTGGAGTCTTACACGGATATAGTTTTCAGAAAGATAATCCAAAATTTTCGTTTTTCAAAATCTCAAGGATAAATTCAAAAACAAACATTTTTTAAAACCAAACTCATTATGTTACACAGTAAAATAAGAAGAGAGTAATGATTTCTGATACTGTGTTGTCAGTTAAACGCATGAAATCTCAGAAGCGATTTTTATTTCAGGTATTTAAAAAAATTGAACTGAAAATAACCTGTATTCAGTTTCCTTGATTTTTTTTTATTCTACCGCGTGCTCTTCCATGTCTCAAAATGGAAGTAGCATTGTATTGTAACTGAACATCTAACATTTTCTTTTGTTTATCGCAAGAAATTATGTTCAGAGGTCATTTGAGAGAACAGGAGTTTATGTTTATCATTACTTTTTAAAACAGAAATTTTTTTGGTAGTTTCCTGATCACAGAAATGTTGCTCATTATAACAAGACATAAACAATGAAATAAATTATTCCACTTCTATTTCAAATATTTAGGCGGAGAGGATTTTCATTTTTTTTTTCCGCAAAGTGAAATTGCTTAGGGAGATGATCATTATCGTATTAGTTTGGCTCATATGTTGCTCAATCATTTCTTGAATAAGTAGCTAATTAGACCACCAGCATCTACAGTTTAAAGTAAATTCCGAAATATAAAACATCCACAAACTGTAGAACCGTAGGCGCTAACTATTTGGCTGAAGCTTGCACTAATTTGGATGAATTCTGAAAGAGCCGCAATCAGGATGTCATAAACCATGCTAAGATTATAAAATGGGAAGAGTGTGATTTAGGTGGTTTGGTTTGTCGCTCAACGGTCTTCTTTTGGGCACGAGAAGTAAACAGAATGTGACTTACGGCTTGAAGTGGAGTCTGAACCACTACAAACACCCATGTATACAAGGTGGATTTCCAATCCACGAACTGTTGAAACCGAGGGTAAAAGCGCTAACCATTCGGATACCATCTTTGCTGTAGATAAGTAGACCATAAAATTTACGAAATTATATATAGATGGTGGTAGCAAATAATCCAACTTTTATAAACGAATTCGCACGCGCGCGAAAATTTTGCTAATTATCTTAATTTCAGGTGTTGATTATTGAAATCATTCATTATAAGAAAATAATATTATTATGATGCATACAGATTTTATTAGTTTTTTCAAATATTGGAACGTAACTGTTAATAATTAATATTAAGTATGTCTTCAGACTTTGTTAATAGACGGAATACATAAAGAAGAGATGACTAATATATAAAGAAAAAATATCTACTTCCATTAAAAAACTCTGGCTGCTTCTAATTTAATTTTTTTGTCTAATATAAATTTATCCCTTGCATTTTTATTTATTTACTTATTTATTTATTGAAAAATTAAAAAGATGCTTGAATAAAGGATTTAAACAAAATGAAAATTTTTGCCGATATCGAATACTAAGAACGTTCCCCTGATATTAAAATTTACAGACTGAATTAAGAAAAATGAAACTTTGAATATAGTACAAATATAAAATTAATGTTGAGAGACTAAAACAGAACACAATTCAAATGTTTTCTTTATTTAATCATGACTTTTGATAAATTTCCTGTCTTTTTAGCGATGTTTATGAAAATCATTTTATAGTCGAATGAATTTGCATAGAATTCAATGGTCCGTTCAATAAGTTCTTTAAAAATACACTTTTTGCAGAATTAGGAAATAGTAAAGGCCTTATGAATGAGAGAAACAAGATATTGTTGTGTATTTCTAGCTGTCTATTTTGGCCTCTCGAAATCCAAAACACAGATAACAATTTTACAATTAATAAAAAAAAAAAAAAAAAAAAAAAGTTTAAGCACCGATACTACCACTGAATTTTACTGAAAAAACAAGTTTCCCATTTGGAAATAAAGAATAAATAATAAAGACGAAAAAAATTCCTGACAGAGTTGTTCATGGCTGCTTGTCTAGTAAAGAAAAAGTTCAAAAATGCCACTTCCCTTCAAGGAAATCCTGGTTTTGTATAAAATGTATAAAAAGGATTCCGTTTATATGAAATCTGAATCCATTTATGAACTTACATTATCATGTCCTGTGCACACATGGATTAGGGGTTACAAATCCAAGAAGGGCATTTCCTTTCGATGAAATTGTGATTTTACAAAAAAAGTGACCGAAATGAAATTGTGATTTGACAAAAAAAGGTGAATCCAGTTTTGGGATATACGAATTTGCTAATTTGAATATGCCCATGGAGTGGGGACGACAAATTATTGGCAGGAAGGAAGGCTCTCAAGCACCTACCAGAGGTTTTACAAAGTTGCTGCTTTTCGACAACGGTCGGAATCAAAGTTGAAAATTTTCTTTTCGTGATAAAGGTCTCAATAGCGTAACAAGATTTCTGATAATTCACATCCGGTACGCTTGCTATATAAGCCATCTATTCCACTTCATCTGATCTTTTTCACATATTGTTTAACTGCTGCATTGCGCATATCGACTAGAAGGGAAACTGTCAGGAACGAGAATCACTCCTGCAGAAATCACATTTGTGAACTCGTACGACAGATCTCGCATCATTATCAGGCCCGATCACGATTTCAGAAGCGGATGGTCCGTAATAGGTAAACAGGGCGGTGAATGACGAATCTATCTCATTTATTTCTGGGCTATAAAAGGCATCTGGAATGACCATACTCACACCATTTACTGAGCATGTCTTAGAGGAGAAAAGTCGGATAAATTATATCCTCCATTCAAATATGATCGTGCTGAAAAGAACGGAATACCGTATTTACGCGAATCTAATGCGCATCATTTTTGGCCAAATGCAGTATTCAAAATTGGGGTGCACATTAGATTAGAGTGCAACTTCAGAAGTTTGCCGATAACGTCAACCAAATTTAAATCGTAACAATAGATTACTTTATTTCTCGACTACATTTACTGCTACATTTATCATTGACACATTATTGCATAGAGGATACAAACTGCAGAGTACATGATTACGAAATGGAGGGCAAACAGAGAAGAAAGTCATATGATGCTACTTTCAAACATAAAGAATTTGACGCTAAAGTAATTCTTTGTGCTGAAATAATTGACAATAGAAAGGCAGGGAGAGAGTTCAATGTAGCTGAGAGCAATGTTCGCTTGTGGCTGCAACAGAAATTGGCAAGAAAGTGGAAATATTGAACTGTCAAGAGAAACCAGAGTAATACAATGACTATCAGTGACAAACTAACGGAGACTGCTAGCAGGAACCTTGATTTCATTTGGCTCTGGATGAAAGCATAAATAAAAATATCTATCAACCAAGCAATTTTTAAATTAATGGAATTAATCAGATTAATTACTTAGTCTAAAATCAAAGAAAACTACACACTCGATAAAACTTTCTTCAACGTGAATAAATTTAATGGAAAAAAGTATATCTTGCCCTGGAACAAAATGGCAAGCATTAAAATTGATGGATCCAGAGCTTTTAAATGAAAAAATGAGGTATGGTTAAGCTATTAAAAACAAATTACAAACACAACATACAAAAAAAGAGATCTTGCCACTTATCGCATTTTGATTCAGGAGAGCTTTTCTCTGGAATCTGGAATTCAGGAATCTGGCAAACACTAATTTTAAGTGTTACAGCAGTCATAAGCTATAATTAAAAGTAAATATAAATAAATTCTTTTTAGAATATGGTTTTAAGTTGTTTTGACATGGAAGTGTTTTTATAAATTCTAATAATCTAAATTGTTCTCTTTTTCCAGACCTTTTAACTAACAAAATATAAAATGTAGGTATCTATAAGAACAAGTTAATATTCAATTTAAAGTTCCGTATTGCAACAGATCGTGTAGCAACTGTGAAACGCCCTACCGCCAGATAACGCAGCATCATGGTTAGGGGTGTCATTTCGCATGATTCCAGGTCACCCTTAGTTCGTATTCATGGCACTATGACAGCCTGAAGTTACATGGATAGTCAATAATTATGTACTGGATAAAATATTAGTCTTAAAACTGTTTTAATTTTATTGAAATTGCTTCAAAGTACAGAAATGCAACCTGAATCAAATGAAACAAAAATTGGATGCAGTTATTTGCTAGATAATTCACAATTTTCTATTTAATCTCAAGCAAAAAATCAAAATATTTTCCACATTAGATGATTAGTACAGTGTTCAGACATTTTTGCCAGAGGGCGTGTCGCTTGCTCACTACAGGGGTAAAAATACAAAATAAGAGAGGAGAGAGAAACGTTCCTCTAACTGGCGTGGGAGGTCGGTTGTAATTATTTTACATCTAATATTACATTACGAATATATTCTATTTTATGTTTAATAAATTGTGTCGTTCAAACAAGTGGATTATTTATTGATACGAATCATCACATGCATGAGAAGGGAAACTACAGACGAGACAGCATCTTATGGATGAATAGAAAGTAAACAGTACTAACAAGGTAAGCAACCCTTTTTTCTGCTTTTTCACTTGTGATTATCACTGAGTAGTTAAAATTGTTATATTTTAAAGCGATAAATAGAGGAATTTAAAAATGTTTAGAGGAGATAAAAAAGAGGTCCTTAAATTAATTGCAGAAGAGATAGGTGAGTCAGTGACCCTTGAGATGAAAGTGATTGATTTAAGAAGTTTAATAGTTAAGAGTGCACATTATAAAAATGATATAGATCTTGCAGAACAATTTGCTGATTCTGCAATATCAGATAGAAAACTGAGGGAAGAACAGCAAGTGAAAATTGAATAACAGAGAGCTAAGTCAGAGAGCTCTAGATTAAATGCGGAAGCATAAATCGAAGTGGAGATTACAAATCTAGAAAAAGCCAAAAAAATGCTGAAATAGAAAAAATAAATTTAGAGAAATCTATATTAGGGAATGCTGAGTGAGAATGTAATAATGATAGGAAAATCGTTAGTATCCCCAAATCACACAATTGGAAGTTACATTTAAAGTATTCTAACATTAACCTATACCATTTACAAAATGAGCGGAAGGTTGGAATTTATTCATCTTTGGAGAGGTTTTTTAGAAGCAAAAGTGTACCTGAGGAGTTTAAAGGGGAAATTTTATTAAACTTTCAGGGGGAAAAGGCTGCCAATATCCTTATTTACGTCAAAGATGAGGAAATAAATAATTATGATAAATTAAAAAAGCAATTTTTAAAAAAATTTGAACCGACACCTTTAATTTGCTTACAAAATTTCCGAAATGGTCGTCAGACGATACACATGTGCAATTCGCATCTCGTTGATTCACTAATTGTATTGTAGATTAAGAAATATAAATGATTTAAATGCTTTAGAAGAATTAATAGTAAGTTATGCCAGACATTCGACAATATTACTGAGATGTGCGTCAACATTAAACAAAAGCAAGAATGGTTTAAACCAATACAAATGAGGAAAGATATATTTTCGCATCGAAGGGAAAATCATTTACTGATATATATACAAAGTATCAAAAACCACGATAATCGCAATACACGAATAAATTCTAAATGTATAGTACCTCACTTTCGGCGTGAAGAGGCAAAACCGGAAGTCAAAAGAAACTAAAATACATAAAAAAAAAGTAGAATGTTACATATGCGGAGAAAACCATTTGGCAAGAGATAGAGGGGGAAAATATTTGATGAAAGTTAAAGGAAACGCAAAGGTAGCAAAAATATCCCCCTAAAGACATATTTTAAACTTTTTAACTAAAAAGGAATCTTAAACAATATATACTGTTTTATCATCTTTCACAGATTCTTTCTTTATTAAGTTAATCGATTTTGCAACTGAGATTTCAAGTTGATCATTCGTAGAGCGCGCGAATTTCTTTACTAAAGATTTTAAACTCTATAATGAAATTATAAATACTTAACTTGATTGAGTTCTACTTAAACAATCTAAGCGATACAGAAATCAGTAAATAATTAATATATATATATATAGTAAAAAATTTAATATATTATTATATATAAGCAAATGTTAATCTTTGCGAAATATGTATTATAAATGCATTATTATTGAAGCAAAAATTTAAGAATGCTTCATTTTAGTTAGAGAAAAAGTAAGAATAATAATATGTCTATATGTAACATTAAATCACAAATACACCAGATTTCAAAAAATATAAAAAGGTTATAAACTCACTTATGATTTTATTAGATGCATTTATATAGCAGGTGTAGAAATCATTGTGGAGTAGCCAGAAATCTCCTCATCCAATGAGATATAAAGGGGAAAAATAAAAGGAATATTAGCATTTCTAAAATTATTAATATGTGTTACTATATCATCAACAAAAATATTTAACAAAGAAAATTATAAATTAATTTTATAAATATATGTAATTTCAATTTTTAAATTTATATTATATTATGTTATGTTCACACATAAATAACTCTGATGAAAATCAAAATGCATTCATTGAATTAAAAAAAAAAAGAAAACTACATCAGTAAATGCAAACTGGATAAATTATTGAGTAATTTGTTATTTTTTTAACCTATATTTTTTTTGAAAAATATCAATTGAATTAAAAGGCTGAAATCGATTGCATTTTATTTAAAGGCATCTGTGTGTTTAGATAAAGATATCTACATTATTTTGAATAGAAATTATTTAAAAAAATTAAAAATTAATAAAAAAATATAGGATATAAATTTACAACCCCATCTACAGGTATAAAATCTATACTATTCACAAAATGACGAAAGATCGCTTAACAGAAAATCCATTGAAGCATAAAACGTTTACAAGCGTAAAATACTTAATCATAATTCATGAAAAATATTAAATACTTAAAATAAATCCAAAATTAATTTGTAACATCAAAGTTGATTTAAAAATATCTAATAATCTGTTAAAGCTCGTTCATATGATAAATTAAATGGTCGATGATGATTAAAAATTAATTTTGAAATCGAAATAACAACGACAGACTTAATTAAATTTAACAATAGGTTAATACACTGTTTTTTATCGATGGGGAACAATCGTAAAAAGTATTTGTTTAGACCTCTACCAAACTACAAAAGCAACTGGAAGTTAATTTTGCATTCGTCTTCCAAAATGTGGAAAGAATGCTGAACAAGCTTTGAAAAAGGCTATTATTGTGAACCTAATTGTGAAACAAATTCTAACATAACGGATGTTTACTATTTAATAAAATCCAATGATGACTGACACAATTTCTCTCTTCTACATGATGGTTCGAACAACACCACAAATGATAATAGGAATGTCCAAAAACACCGAAACACAACCTTTAAAGCCTCAAATATAATCAGGGCGTTTCAAATATGATGACCCTGTGGAGACATGTGCCAACCTTTCTTAAAATATGATAGATAACAAGATGCTTCAGAAGACAAAGAAAAAATGAACTCTCTGGCTTCACAGGATACATTATCCAAACTAATAAGCGAATCGTTAGTGCTTTTGCCTCCAGTTCAACATTTCAGGGCTTCGAGTCCCACTACGAACATGGTTGCTTTGAAATCCACTTTAAACTGTAAATATCAGTCTAATTAGTCCTCCGGTGAGAAAAATGACAGTAGAGAAACAAACAAACACCTAGAATTAAATAAAATTCTTAAAACATTTTAAGATGGAAGACACTTTTTCCGAAAGATGTCAATGGGTCAGAAGGAAAATCAATCCTTTAATAACGAAATTTATTTAGATATTATAAGACATAGGAGTACCAGTCAGAAACCATTTTAGGACACGATGAAAAATCGCTAGAAGAAATGCAAAATCAAGTAGAAATGGTAGTTTCACTAGCGTTTCAACAACTAAAAATATAATTTATAACTGTCTGCAAAGTTGTTTCCCTTCGAAAGATCCCCAAAGATTATTTTAAAAATCAGAGGGAAATATACATTTCCTTAATATTTTAAACGAACGTAAGAATATTCTTTACTATTAAAACAGCTCACATGAAAAATATTTCTTAGATATATGATTGACAGATACATCAGCATAATATACCCATGGGATAAACATTTCATCTCAAAGGAGTCAGTAAGATATAAATAGCAATGTACAATGTACTTTAGTGCTTGTATTTTGAGAATATTCTTACATATCATCTTGAAACAATTTTCCTAAAGACTTCCCATGCAAATCTTTTAATCATCGCAGGGACGTCTCTGATAATAAGGAAATATAGGAATATTTCATTTATATATATTTAAACTTGCGTAAGAATATTCTTTACTATTAAAACAGCTCACATGAAAAATATTTCTTAGATATATGATTGACAGATACATCAGCATAATATACCCATGGGATAAACATTTCATCTCAAAGGAGTCAGTAAGATATAAATAGCAAAGTACAATGTACTTTAGTGCTTGTATTTGGAGAATATTCTTACATATCATCTTGAAACAATTTTCCTAAAGACTTCCCATGCCAATCTTTTAATCATCGCTGGGACATCTCTGATAATAAGGAAATATAGGAATATTTCATTTATATATTTAAACTAGCGTAAGAATATTCTTTACTATTAAAACAGCTCACATGAAAAATATTTCTATGATATACGATTGACAGATACAACAGCATAATAAACATACCCATGGGATAAACATTTCCTCTCCAAGGAGGCATTAAGATATAAAATAGCAATACACAATGTTTTTTAATGCTTGTATTTGAAAAATATTCTTACATATCATCTTGAAACAATTTTCCTAAAGACTTCCCATGCGAATCTTTTAATCATCGCAGGGAGGTTTCTAATAATAAGAAAATATAGGAATATTTCCTTTATATTTAAACTTTCGTAAGAATATTCTTTACTATTAAAACAGCAAACATGAAAAATATTTCTTAGATATTTGACTCATAGATACATCAGCATAATAAATATAGCCATGGCATAAACATTTCATCTCCAAGGAGACAGTAAGATATAAAATAGTAATATACAATGATTGTAATGCTTGTATTTGGAGAATATTCTTACATATTATCTTGAAACAATTTTCCTAAAGGCTTCCCATGTGCGAATCTTTTAATCATCGCAGGGAGGTCTCTGATAATAAGGAAATATAGGAATATTTCCTTTATATTTAAACCTGCGTAAGAATATTCTTTACTATTAAAACAGCTCACATGAAAAATATTTCTATGATATACGATTGATAGATACATCAGCATAATAAATATACCCATGGAATAAACATTTCCCCTCCAAGGAGGTATTAAGATATTAAATAGCAATATACAATGTTTTTTGATGCTTGTATTTGCAGAATATTCTTACATATCATCTTGAAACAATTTTCCTAAAGACTTCCCATGCGAATCTTTTTTTAATCATCGCAGGAGGTCTCTGATAATAAGGAAATATAGGAATATTTCCTTTATATTTAAACCTGCGTAAGAATATTCTTTACAATTAAAACAGCTCACATGAAGAATATTTCTTAGATATACGATTGATAGATACATCAGCATAATAAACATACCCATGGGATAAACATTTCATCTCCAAGGAGGAAGTAAGATATAAATAGCAATATACAATGTTTTTTGATGCTTGTATTTGCAGAATATTCTTACATATCATCTTGAAACAATTTTCCTAAAGACTTCCCATGCGAATCTTTTAATCATCGCAGGGAGGTCTCTGATAATAAGGAAATATAGGAATATTTCCTTTATATTTAAACCTGCGTAAGAATATTCTTTACTATTAAAACAGCTCACATGAAAAATATTTCTATGATATAGGATTGATAGATACCTCAGCATAATAAACATACCCATGGGATAAACATTTCATCTCCAAGGAGGAAGTAAGATATAAATAGCAATGTACAATGTTCTTTAGTGCTTGTATTTGAAGAATATTCTTACATATCATCTTGAAACAATTTTCCTAAAGACTTCCCATGCGAATCTTTTAATCATCGCAGGGAGGTCTCTGATTATAAGGAAATATAGGAATATTTCCTTTATATTTAACCCTGCGTAAGAATATTCTTTACTATTAAAACAGCTAACATGAAAAATATTTCTATGATATACGATTGATAGCGTAATAAATATACCCATGGGATAAACATTTCCTCTCCAAGGAGGCATTAAGATTTAAAATAGCAATACACAATGTTTTTTAATGCTTGTATTTGGAGAATATTCTTACATATCATCCTGAAACAATTTTCCTAAAGACTTCCCATGCGAATCTTTTAATCATCGCAGGGAGGTTTCTGATAATAAGGAAATATAGGAATATTCCTTTATATTTAAACTTTCGTAAGAATATTCTTTACTATTAAAACAGCTAACATGAAAAATATTTCTTAGATATACGATTGATAGACACATCAGTGTAATAAATATACCCATGGGATAAGCATTTCCTCTCCAAGGAGGCTTTAAGATATAAAATAGTAATATACAATGATTTTAATGCTTGTATTTGGAGAATATATTCTTACATATTATCTTGAAACAATTTTCCTAAAGGCTTCCCATGCGAATCTTTTAATCATCGCAGGGAGGTCTCTGATAATAAGGAAATATAGGAATATTTCCTTTATATTTAAACCTGCGTAAGAATATTCTTTACTATTAAAACAGCTCACATGAAAAATATTTCTATGATATACGATTGATAGATACATCAGCATAATAAATATACCCATGGGATAAACATTTCATCTCCAAGGAGGCAGTAAGATATAAAATAGCAATATACAATGATTTTAATGCTTGTATTTAGAGAATATTCTTACATATTATCTTGAAACAATTTTCCCAAAGGCTTCCCATGCGAATCTTTTAATCATCGCAAGGAGGTCTCTGATAATAAGGAAATATAGGAATATTTCCTTTATATTTAAACTTGCGTAAGAATATTCTTTACTATTAAAACAGCTAATATGAAAAATATTTCTTACATATACGATTGATAGACACATCAGTGTAATAAGTATACCCATGGGATAAGCATTTCCTCTCCAAGGAAGCTTTAAGATATAAAATAGCAATATACAATGTTTTTTAATGCTTGTATTTGGAGAATATTCTTACATATCATCTTGAAATAATTTTCCTAAAGACTTCCCATGCGAATCTTTTAATCATCGCAGGGAGGTTTCTGATAATAAGGAAATATAGGAATATTTCCTTTATATTTAAACTTTCGTAAGAATATTCTTTACTATTAAAACAGCTAACAAGAAAAATATTTCTTAGATATACGATTGATAGACACATCAGTGTAATAAATATACCCATTGGATAAGCATTTCCTCTCCAAGGAGGCTTTAAGATATAAAATAGCAATATACAATGTTTTTTAATGCTTGTATTTGGAGAATATTCTTACATATCATCTTGAAATAATTTTCCGAAAGACTTCCCATGCGAATCTTTTAATCATCGCAGGGACGTCTCTGATAATAAGGAAATATAGGAATATTTCCTTTTTATTTAAACTTTCGTAAGAATATTCTTTACTATTAAAACAGCAAACATGAAAAATATTTCTTAGATATTTGACTCATAGATACATCAGCATAATAAATATAGCCATGGGATAAACATTTCATCTCCAAGGAGGCAGTAAGATATAAAATAGTAATATACAATGATTTTAATGCTTGTATTTGGAGAATATTCTTACATATTATCTTGAAACAATTTTCTTAAAGGCTTCCCATGCGAATCTTTTAATCTCATCGCAGGGAGGCCTGTGATAATAAGGAAATATAGGAATATTTCCTTTATATTTAAACCTGCGTAAGAATATTCTGTACTATTAAAACAGCTCACATGAAAAATATTTCTATGATATACGATTGATAGATACATCAGCATAATAAACATACCCATGGGATAAACATTTCCTCTCCAAGGAGGCATTAAGATATTAAATATAATATATAATATTTTTTAATGCTTGTATTTGCAGAATATTCTTTCATATCATCTTGAAACAATTTTCCTAAAGACTTCCCATGCGAATCTTTTAATCATCGTAGGGAGGTCTCTGATAATAAGGAAATATAGGAATATTTCCTTTATATTTAAACTTTCGTAAGAATATTCTTTACTATTAAAACAGCTAACATGAAAAATATTTCTTAGATATACGATTGATAGACACATCAGTGTAATAAATATACCCATTGGATAAGCATTTCCTCTCCAAGGAGGCTTTAAGATATAAAATAGCAATATACAATGTTTTTTAATGCTTGTATTTGGAGAATATTCTTACATATCATCTTGAAATAATTTTCCGAAAGACTTCCCATGCGAATCTTTTAATCATCGCAGGGACGTCTCTGATAATAAGGAAATATAGGAATATTTCCTTTATATATTTAAACTTTCGTAAGAATATTCTTTACTATTAAAACAGCTCACATGAAAAATATTTCTATGATAAACGATTGATAGATACATCAGCATAATAAATATACCCATGGGATAAACATTTCATCTCCAAGGAGGCAGTAAGATATAAAATAGTAATATACAATGATTTTAATGCTTGTATTTGGAGAATATTCTTACATATCATCTTGAAATATTTTTCCGAAAGACTTCCCATGCGAATCTTTTAATCATTGCAGGGAGGTCTCTGATAATAAGGAAATATAGGAATATTTCCTTTATATTTAAACCTGCGTAAGAATATTCTTTACTATTAAAAAAACTCACATGAAAAATATTTCTATGATATACGATTGATGTATACATCAGCATAATAAATATACCCATGGGATAAACATTTCATCTCCAAGGAGGCAGTAAGATATAAAATAGTAATATACAATGATTTTAATGCTTGTATTTGGAGAATATTCTTACATATTATCTTGAAACAATTTTCCTAAAGGCTTCCCATGCGAATCTTTTAATCATCGCAGGGAGGTCTCTGATAATAAGGAAAAATAGGAATATTTCCTTTATATTTAAACCTGCGTAAGAATATTCATTACTATTAAAACAGCTCACATGAAAAAATATTTCTATGATATACGATTGATAGATACATCAGCATAATAAATATACCCATGGGATAAACATTTCATCTCCAAGGAGGCAGTAAGATATAAAATAGTAATATACAATGATTTTAATGCTTGTATTTGGAGAATATTCTTACATATTATCTTGAAACAATTTTCCTAAAGGCTTCCTATGCGAATCTTTTAATCATCGCAGGGAGGTCTCTGATAATAAGGAAATATAGGAATATTTCCTTTATATTTAAACTTTCGTAAGAATATTCTTTACTATTAAAACAGCTAACATGAAAAATATTTCTTAGATATACGATTGATAGACACATCAGTGTAATAAATATACCCATGGGATAAGCATTTCCTCTCCAAGGAGGCTTTAAGATATAAAATAGCAATATACAATGTTTTTTAATGCTTTTATTTGGAGAATATTCTTACATATCATCTTGAAATAATTTTCCTAAAGACTTCCCATGCGAATATTTTAATCATCGCAGGGAGGTTTCTGATAATATGGAAATATAGGAATATTTCCTTTATATTTAAACTTTCGTAAGAATATTCTTTACTATTAAAACACCTAACCTGAAAAATATTTCTTAGATATACGATTGATAGACACATCAGTGTAATAAATATACCCATTGGATAAGCATTTCCTCTCCAAGGAGGCTTTAAGATATAAAATAGTAATATACAATGATTTTAATGCTTGTATTTGGAGAATATTCTTACACATTATCTTGAATAAAGGCTTCCCATGCTAATCTTTTAATCATTGCAGGGAGGTCTCTGATAATAAGGAAATATAGGAATATTTCCTTTATATTTAAACCTGCGTAAGAATATTCTTTACTATTAAAACAGCTCACATGAAAAATATTTCTATGATATACGATTGATAGATACATCAGCATAATAAATATACCCATGGGATAAACATTTCATCTCCAAGGAGGCAGTAAGATATAAAATAGTAATATACAATGATTTTAATGTTTGTATTTGGAGAATATATTCTTACATATTATCTTGAAACAATTTTCCTAAAGGCTTCCCATGCGAATCTTTTAATCATCGCAGGGAGGTCTCTGATAATAAGGAAATAAAGAATATTTCCTTTATATATTTAAACCTGCGTAAGAATATTCTTTACTATTAAAACAGCTCACATGAAAAATATTTCTATGATATACGATTGATAGATACATCAGCATAATAAATATACCCATGGGATAAGCATTTCATCTCCAAGGGGGCACTACGATATAAAATATTAATATACAATGATTTTAATGCTTGTATTTGGAGAATATTCTTACATATTATCTTGAAACAATTTTCCTAAAGGCTTCCCATGCGAATCTTTTAATCATCGCAGGGAGGTCTCTGATAATAAGGAAATATAGGAATATTTCCTTTATATTTAAACCTGCGTAAGAATATTCTTTACTATTAAAACAGCTAACATGAAAAATATTTCTAAGATATACGATTGATAGACACATCAGTGTAATAAATATACCCATGGGATAAGCATTTCTCTCCAAGGAGGCTTTAAGATATAAAATAGCAATATACAATGTTTTTTAATGCTTGTATTTGGAGAATATTCTTACATATCATCTTGAAATAATTTTCTAAAGACTTCCCATGCGAATCTTTTAATCATCGCAGGGAGGTTTCTGATAATAAGGAAATATAGGAATATTTAATTTATATTTAATTTTTCGTAAGAATATTCTTTACTATTAAAACAGCTAGCATGAAAAATATTTCTTAGATATACGATTGATAAACACATCAGTGTAATAAATATACCCATGGGATAAGCATTTCCTCTCCAAGGAGGCTTTAAGATATAAAATAGCAATATACAATGTTTTTTAATGCTTGTATTTAGAGAATATTCTAACATATCATCTTGAAATAATTTTCCGAAAGACTTCCCATACGAATCTTTTAATCATCGCAGGGACGTCTCTGATAATAAGGAAATATAGGAATATTTCCTTTATATTTAAACTTTCGTAAGAATATTCTTTACTATTAAAACAGCAAACATGAAAAATATTTCTTAGATATTTGACTCATAGGTACATCAGCATAATAAATATAGCCATGGGATAAACATTTCATCTCCAAGGAGGCAGTAAGATATAAAATAGTAATATGCAATGATTTTTAATGCTTTATATTTGGAGAATATTCTTACATATTATCTTGAAACAATTTTCCTAAAGGCTTCCCATGCGAATCTTTTAATCATCGCAGGGAGGTTTCTAACAATAAGGAAATAAAGGAACATTTCCTTTATATTTGAACCTGCGTAAGAATATTCTTTACTATTAAAACAGCTCACATGAAAAATATTTCTATGATATATGATAGATAGATACATCAGCATAATAAATATACCCATGGGATAAACATTTCATCTCCAAGGAGGCAGTAAGATATAAAATAGTAATATACAATGATTTTAATGCTTGTATTTAGAGAATATTCTTACATATTATCTTGAAACAATTTTCCTAAAGGCTTCCCATGCGAATCTTTTAATCATCGCAGGGAGGCCTCTGATAATAAGGAAATATAGGAATATTTCCTTTATATTTAAACCTGCGTAAGAATATTCTTTACTATTAAAACAGCTCACATGAAAAATATTTCTATGATATACGATTGATAGATATCTCAGCATAATAAATATACCCATGGTATAAACATTTCATCTCAAAGGAGGCAGTAAGATATAAAATAGTACTATACAATGATTTTAATGCTTGTATTTGGAGAATATTCTTACATATTATCTTGAATAAAGTCTTCCCATGCTAATCTTTTAATCATTGCAGGGAGGTCTCTGATAATAAGGAAATAAAGAATATTTCCTTTATATATTTAAACCTGCGTAAGAATATTCTTTACTATTAAAACAGCTCACATGAAAAATATTTCTATGATATACGATTGATAGATACATCAGCATTATAAATATACCCATGGGATAAACATTTCATCTCCAAGGGGGCAGTACGATATAAAATAGTAATATACAATGATTTTAATGCTTGTATTTGGAGAATATTCTTACATATTATCTTGAAACAATTTTCCTAAAGGCTTCCCATGCGAATCTTTTAATCATCGCAAGGAGGTCTCTGATAATAAGGAAATATAGGAATATTTCCTTTATATTTAAACTTGCGTAAGAATATTCTTTACTATTAAAACAGCTAACATGAAAAATATTTCTTAGATATACGATTGATAGACACATCAGTGTAATAAATATACCCATGGGATAAGCATTTCCTCTCCAAGGAGGCTTTAAGATATAAAATAGCAATATACAATGTTTTTTAATGCTTGTATTTGGAGAATATTCTTACATATCATCTTGAAATAATTTTCCTAAAGACTTCCCATGCGAATCTTTTAATCATCGCAAGGAGGTTTCTGATAATAAGGAAATATAGGAATATTTCCTTTATATTTAAACTTTCGTAAGAATATTCTTTACTATTAAAACAGCTAACATGAAAAATATTTCTTAGATATTTGACTCATAGGTACATCAGCATAATAAATATAGCCATGGGATAAACATTTCATCTCCAAGGAGGCAGTAAGATATAAAATAGTAATATGCAATGATTTTAATGCTTATATTTGGAGAATATTCTTACATATTATCTTGAAATAATTTTCCGAAAGACTTCCCATACGAATCTTTTAATCATCGCAGGGACGTCTCTGATAATAAGGAAATATAGGAATATTTCCTTTATATTTAAACTTTTGTAAGAATATTCTTTACTATTAAAACAGCAAACATGAAAAATATTTCTTAGATATATGATTGATAGACACATCAGTGTAATAAATATACCCATTGGATAAGCATTTCCTCTCCAAGGAGGCTTTAAGATATAAAATAGCAATATACAATGTTTTTTAATGCTTGTATTTAGAGAATATTCTAATATATCATCTTGAAATAATTTTCCGAAAGACTTCCCATACGAATCTTTTAATCATCGCAGGGACGTCTCTGATAATAAGGAAATATAGGAATATTTCCTTTATATTTAAACTTTTGTAAGAATATTCTTTACTATTAAAACAGCAAACATGAAAAATATTTCTTAGATATTTGACTCATATGTACATCAGCATAATAAATATAGCCATGGGATAAACATTTCATCTCCAAGGAGGCAGTAAGATATAAAATAGTAATATGCAATGATTTTAATGCTTGTATTTGGAGAATATTCTTACATATTATCTTGAAACAATTTTCTTAAAGGCTTCCCATGCGAATCTTTTAATCTCATCGCAGGGAGGCCTCTGATAATAAGGAAATATAGGAATATTTCCTTTATATATAAACCTGCGTAAGAATATTCTGTACTATTAAAACAGCTCACATGAAAAATATTTCAATGATATACGATTGATAGCGTAATAAATATGCCCATGGGATAAACATTTCCTCTCCAAGGAGGCATTAAGATATTAAATATAATATACAATATTTTTTAATGCTTGTATTTGCAGAATATTCTTAAATATCATCTTGAAACAATTTTCCTAAAGACTTCCATGCAGAATCTTTTAATCATCGTAGGGAGGTCTCTGATAATAAGGAAATATAAGAATATTTCCTTTATATTTAAACTTTCGTAAGAATATTCTTTACTATTAAAACAGCTAACATGAAAAATATTTCTTAGATATACGATTGATAGACACATCAGTGTAATAAATATACCCATGGGATAAGCATTTCCTATCCAAGGAGGCTTTAAGATATAAAATAGCAATATACAATGTTTTTTAATGCTTGTATTTGGAGAATATTCTTACATATCATCTTGAAATAATTTTCCTAAAGACTTCCCATGCGAATCTTTTAATCATCGTAGGGAGGTTTCTGATAATAAGGAAATATAGGAATATTTCCTTTATATTTAAACTTTCGTAAGAATATTCTTTACTATTAAAACAGCTCACATGAAAAATATTTCTTAGATATACGATTGATAGACACATCAGTGTAATAAATATACCCATTAGCTAAGCATTTCCTCTCCAAGGAGGCTTTAAGATATAAAATAGCAATATACAATGTTTTTTAATGCTTGTATTTGGAGAATATTCTTACATATCATGTTGAAATAATTTTCCGAAAGACTTCCCATGCGAATCTTTTAATCATCGCAGGGACGTCTCTGATAATAAGGAAATATAGGAATATTTCCTTTATAAATTTAAACTTTCGTAAGAATATTCTTTACTATTAAATCAGCTCACATGAAAAATATTTCTATGATATACGATTGATAGATACATCAGCATAACAAATATACCCATGGGATAAACATTTCATCTCCAAGGAGGCAGTAAGATATAAAATAGTAATATACAATGATTTTAATGCTTGTATTTAGAGAATATTCTTACATATTATCTTGAAACAATTTTCCTAAAGGCTTCCCATGCGAATCTTTTAATCATCGCAGGGAGGTGTCTAACAATAAGGAAATATAGGAACATTTCCTTTATATTTGAACCTGCGTAAGAATATTCTTTACTATTAAAACAGCTCACATGAAAAATATTTCTATGATGTATGATTGATAGATACATCAGCATAATAAATATACCCATGGGATAAACATTTCATCTCCAAGGAGGCAGTAAGATATAAAATAGTAATATACAATGATTTTAATGCTTGTATTTAGAGAATATTCTTACATATTATCTTGAAACAATTTTCCTAAAGGCTTCCGATGCGAATCTTTTAATCATCGCAGGGAGGCCTCTGATAATAAGGAAATATAGGAATATTTCCTTTATATTTAAACCTGCGAAAGAATATTCGTTACTATTAAAACAGCTCACATGAAAAATATTTCTATGATATACGATTGATAGATAACTCAGCATAATAAATATACCCATGGGATAAACATTTCATCTCCAAGGAGGCAGTAAGATATAAAATAGTAATATACAATGATTTTAATGCTTGTATTTGGAGAATATTCTTACATATTATCTTGAAACAATTTTCCTAAAGGCTTCCCATGCTAATCTTTTAATCATTGCAGGGAGGTCTCTGATAATAAGGAAATAAAGAATATTTCCTTTATATATTTAAACCTGCGTAAGAATATTCTTTACTATTAAAACAGCTCACATGAAAAATATTTCTATGATATACGATTGATAGATACATCAGCATAATAAATATACCCATGGGATAAACATTTCATCTCCAAGGGGGCAGTACGATATAAAATAGTAATATACAATGATTTTAATGCTTGTATTTGGAGAATATTCTTACATATTATCTTGAAACAATTTTCCTAAAGGCTTCCCATGCGAATCTTTTAATCATCGCAAGGAGGTCTCTGATAATAAGGAAATATAGGAATATTTCCTTTATATTTAAACTTGCGTAAGAATATTCTTTACTATTAAAACAGCTAACATGAAAAATATTTCTTAGATATATGATTGATAGACACATCAGTGTAATAAATATACCCATTGGATAAGCATTTCCTCTCCAAGGAGGCTTTAAGATATAAAATAGCAATATACAATGTTTTTTAATGCTTGTATTTAGAGAATATTCTAACATATCATCTTGAAATAATTTTCCGAAAGACTTCCCATACGAATCTTTTAATCATCGCAGGGACGTTTCTGATAATAAGGAAATATAGGAATATTTCCTTTATATTTAAACTTTCGTAAGAATATTCTTTACTATTAAAACAGCAAACATGAAAAATATTTCTTAGATATTTGACTCATAGATACATCAGCATAATAAATATAGCCATGGGATAAACATTTCATCTCCAAGGAGGCAGTAAGATATAAAATAGTAATATACAATGATTTTAATGCTTGTATTTGGAGAATATTCTTACATATTATCTTGAAACAATTTTTTAAAGGCTTCCCATGCGAATCTTTTAATCATCGCAGGGAGGCCTCTGATAATAAGGAAATATAGGAATATTTCCTTTATATTTAAACCTGCGTAAGAATATTCTGTACTATTAAAACAGCTCACATGAAAAATATTTCTATGATATACGATTGATAGCGTAATAAATATACCCATGGGATAAACATTTCCTCTCCAAGGAGGCATTAAGATATTAAATATAATATACAATATTTTTAATGCTTGTATTTGCAGAATATTCTTACATATCATCTTGAAACAATTTTCCTAAAGACTTCCCATGCGAATCTTTTAATCATCGCAGGGAGGCCTCTGATAATAAGGAAATATAGGAATATTTCCTTTATATTTAAACCTGCGTAAGAATATTCTTTACTATTAAAACAGCTCACATGAAAAATATTTCTATGATATACGATTGATAGCGTAATAAATATACCCATGGGATAAACATTTCCTCTCCAAGGAGGCATTAAGATATTAAATAGCAATATACAATATTTTTAATGCTTGTATTTGCAGAATATTCTTACATATCATCTTGAAACAATTTTCCTAAAGACTTCCCATGCGAATCTTTTAATCATCGTAGGCAGGTCTCTGATAATAAGGAAATATAGGAATATTTCCTTTATATTTAAACTTTCGTAAGAATATTCTTTACTATTAAAACAGCTAACATGAAAAATATTTCTTAGATATACGATTGATAGACACATCGGTGTAATAAATATACCCATTGGATAAGCATTTCCTCTCCAAGGAGGCTTTAAGATATAAAATAGTAATATACAATGATTTTAATGCTTGTATTTGGAGAATATTCTTACACATTATCTTGAATAAAGGCTTCCCATGCTAATCTTTTAATCATTGCAGGGAGGTCTCTGATAATAAGGAAATATAGGAATATTTCCTTTATATTTAAACCTGCATAAGAATATTCTTTACTATTAAAACAGCTCACATGAAAAATATTTCTATGATATACGATTGATAGATACATCAGCATAATAAATATACCCTTGGGATAAACATTTCATCTCCAAGGAGGCAGTAAGATATAAAATAGTAATATACAATGATTTTAATGCTTGTATTTGGAGAATATTCTTACATATTATCTTGAAACAATTTTCTTAAAGGCTTCCCATGGGAATCTTTTAATCATCGCAGGGAGGTCTCTGATAATAAGGAAATAAAGAATATTTCCTTTATATATTTAAACCTGCGTAAGAATATTCTTTACTATTAAAACAGCTCACATGAAAAATATTTCTATGATATACGATTGATAGATACATCAGCATAATAAATATACCCATGGGATAAGCATTTCATCTCCAAGGGGGCAGTAGGATATAAAATAGTAATATACAATGATTTTAATGCTTGTATTTGGAGAATATTCTTACATATTATCTTGAAACAATTTTCCTAAAGGCTTCCCATGCGAATCTTTTAATCATCGCAAGGAGGTCTCTGATAATAAGGAAATATAGGAATATTTCCTTTATATTTAAACTTGCGTAAGAATATTCTTTACTATTAAAACAGCTAACATGAAAAATATTTCTTAGATATACGATTGATAGACACATCAGTGTAATAAATATACCCATGGGATAAGCATTTCCTCTCCAAGGAGGCTTTAAGATATAAAATAGCAATATACAATGTTTTTTAATGCTTGTATTTGGAGAATATTCTTACATATCATCTTGAAATAATTTTCCTAAAGACTTCCCATGCGAATCTTTTAATCATCGCAGGGAGGTTTCTGATAATAAGGAAATATAGGAATATTTAATTTATATTTAATTTTTCGTAAGAATATTCTTTACTATTAAAACAGCTAGCATGAAAAATATTTCTTAGATATACGATTGATAGACACATCAGTGTAATAAATATACCCATGGGATAAGCATTTCCTCTCCAAGGAGGCTTTAAGATATAAAATAGCAATATACAATGTTTTTTAATGCTTGTATTTAGAGAATATTCTAACATATCATCTTGAAATAATTTTCCGAAAAACTTCCCATACGAATCTTTTAATCATCGCAGGGACGTCTCTGATAATAAGGAAATATAGGAATATTTCCTTTATATTTAAACTTTCGTAAGAATATTCTTTACTATTAAAACAGCAAACATGAAAAATATTTCTTAGATATTTGACTCATAGGTACATCAGCATAATAAATATAGCCATGGGATAAACATTTCATCTCCAAGGAGGCAGTAAGATATAAAATAGTAATATGCAATGATTTTAATGCTTATATTTGGAGAATATTCTTACATATTATCTTGAAACAATTTTCCTAAAGGCTTCCCATGCGAATCTTTTAATCATCGCAGGGAGGTTTCTAACAATAAGGAAATATAGGAACATTTCCTTTATATTTAAACCTGCGTAAGAATATTCTTTACTATTAAAACAGCTCACATGAAAAATATTTCTATGATATATGATAGATAGATACATCAGCATAATAAATATACCCATGGGATAAACATTTCATCTCCAAGGAGGCAGTAAGATATAAAATAGTAATATACAATGATTTTAATGCTTGTATTTAGAGAATATTCTTACATATTATCTTGAAACAATTTTCCTAAAGGCTTCCGATGCGAATCTTTTAATCATCGCAGGAAGGCCTCTGATAATAAGGAAATATAGGAATATTTCCTTTATATTTAAACCTGCGAAAGAATATTCGTTACTATTAAAACAGCTCACATGAAAAATATTTCTATGATATACGATTGATAGATATCTCAGCATAATAAATATACCCATGGGATAAACATTTCATCTCAAAGGAGGCAGTAAGATATAAAATAGTACTATACAATGATTTTAATGCTTGTATTTGGAGAATATTCTTACATATTATCTTGAATAAAGTCTTCCCATGCTAATCTTTTAATCATTGCAGGGAGGTCTCTAATAATAAGGAAATAAAGAATATTTCCTTTATATATTTAAACCTGCGTAAGAATATTCTTTACTATTAAAACAGCTCACATGAAAAATATTTCTATGATATACGATTGATAGATACATCAGCATTATAAATATACCCATGGGATAAACATTTCATCTCCAAGGGGGCAGTACGATATAAAATAGTAATATACAATGATTTTAATGCTTGTATTTGGAGAATATTCTTACATATTATCTTGAAACAATTTTCCTAAAGGCTTCCCATGCGAATCTTTTAATCATCGCAAGGAGGTCTCTGATAATAAGGAAATATAGGAATATTTCCTTTATATTTAAACTTGCGTAAGAATATTCTTTACTATTAAAACAGCTAACATGAAAAATATTTCTTAGATATACGATTGATAGACACATCAGTGTAATAAATATACCCATGGGATAAGCATTTCCTCTCCAAGGAGGCTTTAAGATATAAAATAGCAATATACAATGTTTTTTAATGCTTGTATTTGGAGAATATTCTTACATATCATCTTGAAATAATTTTCCTAAAGACTTCCCATGCGAATCTTTTAATCATCGCAGGGAGGTTTCTGATAATAAGGAAATATAGGAATATTTCCTTTATATTTAAACTTTCGTAAGAATATTCTTTACTATTAAAACAGCTAACATGAAAAATATTTCTTAGATATATGATTGATAGACACATCAGTGTAATAAATATACCCATTGGATAAGCATTTCCTCTCCAAGGAGGCTTTAAGATATAAAATAGCAATATACAATGTTTTTTAATGCTTGTATTTAGAGAATATTCTAATATATCATCTTGAAATAATTTTCCGAAAGACTTCCCATACGAATCTTTTAATCATCGCAGGGACGTCTCTGATAATAAGGAAATATAGGAATATTTCCTTTATATTTAAACTTTTGTAAGAATATTCTTTACTATTAAAACAGCAAACATGAAAAATATTTCTTAGATATTTGACTCATAGGTACATCAGCATAATAAATATAGCCATGGGATAAACATTTCATCTCCAAGGAGGCAGTAAGATATAAAATAGTAATATTCAATGATTTTAATGCTTGTATTTGGAGAATATTCTTACATATTATCTTGAAACAATTTTCTTAAAGGCTTCCCATGCGAATCTTTTAATCTCATCGCAGGGAGGTTCTCTGATAATAAGGAAATATAGGAATATTTCCTTTATATATAAACCTGCGTAAGAATATTCTGTACTATTAAAACAGCTCACATGAAAAATATTTCAATGATATACGATTGATAGCGTAATAAATATGCCCATGGGATAAACATTTCCTCTCCAAGGAGGCATTAAGATATTAAATATAATATAAAATATTTTTTAATGCTTGTATTTGCAGAATATTCTTAAATATCATCTTGAAACAATTTTCCTAAAGACTTCCCATGCGAATCTTTTAATCATCGTAGGGAGGTCTCTGATAATAAGGAAATATAAGAATATTTCCTTTATATTTAAACTTTCGTAAGAATATTCTTTACTATTAAAACAGCTAACATGAAAAATATTTCTTAGATATACGATTGATAGACACATCAGTGTAATAAATATACCCATGGGATCAGCATTTCCTCTCCAAGGAGGCTTTAAGAAATAAAATAGCAATATACAATGTTTTTTAATGCTTGTATTTGGAGAATATTCTTACATATCATCTTGAAATAATTTTCCTAAAGACTTCCCATGCGAATCTTTTAATCATCGCAGGCAGGTTTCTGATAATAAGGAAATATAGGAATATTTCCTTTATATTTAAACTTTCGTAAGAATATTCTTTACTATTAAAACAGCTCACATGAAAAATATTTCTTAGATATACGATTGATAGACACATCAGTGTAATAAATATACCCATTAGATAAGCATTTCCTCTCCAAGGAGGCTTTAAGATATAAAATAGCAATATACAATGTTTTTTAATGCTTGTATTTGGAGAATATTCTTACATATCATCTTGAAATAATTTTCCTAAAGACTTCCCATGCGAATCTTTTAATCATCGCAGGAGGTTTCTGATAATAAGGAAATATAGGAATATTTCCTTTATATTTAAACTTTCGTAAGAATATTCTTTACTATTAAAACAGCTAACATGAAAAATATTTCTTAGATATATGATTGATAGACACATCAGTGTAATAAATATACCCATTGTATAAGCATTTCCTCTCCAAGGAGGCTTTAAGATATAAAATAGCAATATACAATGTTTTTTAATGCTTGTATTTAGAGAATATTCTAATATATCATCTTGAAATAATTTTCCGAGACTTCCCATACGAATCTTTTAATCATCGCAGGGACGTCTCTGATAATAAGGAAATATAGGAATATTTCCTTTATATTTAAACTTTGTAAGAATATTCTTTACTATTAAAACAGCAAACATGAAAAATATTTCTTAGATATTTGACTCATAGGTACATCAGCATAATAAATATAGCCATGGGATAAACATTTCATCTCCAAGGAGGCAGTAAGATATAAAATAGTAATATTCAATGATTTTAATGCTTGTATTTGGAGAATATTCTTACATATTATCTTGAAACAATTTTCTTAAAGGCTTCCCATGCGAATCTTTTAATCTCATCGCAGGGAGGCCTCTGATAATATGGAAATATAGGAATATTTCCTTTATATATAAACCTGCGTAAGAATATTCTGTACTATTAAAACAGCTCACATGAAAAATATTTCAATGATATACGATTGATAGCGTAATAAATATGCCCATGGGATAAACATTTCCTCTCCAAGGAGGCATTAAGATATTAAATATAATATAAAATATTTTTTAATGCTTGTATTTGCAGAATATTCTTAAATATCATCTTGAAACAATTTTCCTAAAGACTTCCCATGCGAATCTTTTAATCATCGTAGGGAGGTCTCTGATAATAAGGAAATATAAGAATATTTCCTTTATATTTAAACTTTCGTAAGAATATTCTTTACTATTAAAACAGCTAACATGAAAAATATTTCTTAGATATACGATTGATAGACACATCAGTGTAATAAATATACCCATGGGATAAGCATTTCCTCTCCAAGGAGGCTTTAAGAAATAAAATAGCAATATACAATGTTTTTTAATGCTTGTATTTGGAGAATATTCTTACATATCATCTTGAAATAATTTTCCTAAAGACTTCCCATGCGAATCTTTTAATCATCGCAGGGAGGTTTCTGATAATAAGGAAATATAGGAATATTTCCTTTATATTTAAACTTTCGTAAGAATATTCTTTACTATTAAAACAGCTCACATGAAAAATATTTCTTAGATATACGATTGATAGACACATCAGTGTAATAAATATACCCATTAGATAAGCATTTCCTCTCCAAGGAGGCTTTAAGATATAAAATAGCAATATACAATGTTTTTTAATGCTTGTATTTGGAGAATATTCTTACATATCATGTTGAAATAATTTTCCGAAAGACTTCCCATGCGAATCTTTTAATCATCGCAGGGACGTCTCTGATAATAAGGAAATATAGGAATATTTCCTTTATAAATTTAAACTTTCGTAAGAATATTCTTTACTATTAAATCAGCTCACATGAAAAATATTTCTATGATATACGATTGATAGATACATCAGCATAATAAATATACCCATGGGATAAACATTTCATCTCCAAGGAGGCAGTAAGATATAAAATAGTAATATACAATGATTTTAATGCTTGTATTTAGAGAATATTCTTACATATTATCTTGAAACAATTTTCCTAAAGGCTTCCCATGCGAATCTTTTAATCATCGCAGGGAGGTTTCTAACAATAAGGAAATATAGGAACATTTCCTTTATATTTGAACCTGCGTAAGAATATTCTTTACTATTAAAACAGCTCACATGAAAAATATTTCTATGATGTATGATTGATAGATACATCAGCATAATAAATATACACATGGGATAAACATTTCATCTCCAAGGAGGCAGTAAGATATAAAATAGTAATATACAATGATTTTAATGCTTGTATTTAGAGAATATTCTTACATATTATCTTGAAACAATTTTCCTAAAGGCTTCCGATGCGAATCTTTTAATCATCGCAGGGAGGCCTCTGATAATAAGGAAATATAGGAATATTTCCTTTATATTTAAACCTGCGAAAGAATATTCGTTACTATTAAAACAGCTCACATGAAAAATATTTCTATGATATACGATTGATAGATACCTCAGCATAATAAATATACCCATGGGATAAACATTTCATCTCCAAGGAGGCCGTAAGATATAAAATAGCAATATACAATGATTTTAATGCTTGTATTTAGAGAATATTCTTACATATTATCTTGAAACAATTTTCCTAAAGGCTTCCCATGGGAATCTTTTAATCATCGCAAGGAGGTTTCTGATAATAAGGAAATATAGGAATATTTCCTTTATATTTAAACCTGCGTAAGAATATTCTTTACTATTAAAACAGCTCACATGAAAAGTATTTCTATGATATACGATTGATAGCGTAATAAATATACTAATGGGATAAACATTTCCTCTCCAAGGAGGCATTAAGATATAAAATAGCATTACACAATGTTTTTTATTGCTTGTATTTGGAGAATATTCTTACATATTATCTTGAAACAATTTTCCTAAAGGCTTCCCATGCGAATCTTTTAATCATCGCAGGGAGGTCTCTGATAATAAGGAAATAAAGAATATTTCCTTTATATATTTAAACCTGCGTAAGAATATTCTTTACTATTAAAACAGCTCACATGAAAAATATTTCTATGATATACGATTGATAGATACCTCAGCATAATAAATATACCCATGGGATAAACATTTCATCTCCAAGGAGGCAGTAAAATATAAAATAGTAATATACAATGATTTTAATGCTTGTATTTGGAGAATATTCTTACATATTATCTTGAATAAAGGCTTCCCATGCTAATCTTTTAATCATTGCAGGGAGGTCTCTGATAATAAGCAAAAATATAGGAATATTTCCTTTATATTTAAACCTGCATAAGAATATTCTTTACTATTAAAACAGCTCACATGAAAAATATTTCTATGATATGCGATTGATAGATAAATCAGCATAATAAATATACCCATGGGATAAACATTTCATCTCCAAGGAGGCAGTAAGATATAAAATAGTAATATACAATGATTTTAATGCTTGTATTTGGAGAATATTCTTACATATTATCTTGAAACAATTTTCCTAAAGGCTTCCCATGCGAATCTTTTAATCATCGCAGGGAGGTCTCTGATAATAAGGAAATAAAGAATATTTCCTTTATATATTTAAACCTGCGTAAGAATATTCTTTACTATTAAAACAGCTCACATGAAAAATATTTCTATGATATACGATTGATAGATACATCAGCGTAATAAATATACCCATGGGATAAACATTTCATCTCCAAGGGGGCAGTACGATATAAAATAGTAATATACAATGATTTTAATGCTTGTATTTGGAGAATATTCTTACATATTATCTTGAAACAATTTTCCTAAAGGCTTCCCATGCGAATCTTTTAATCATCGCAAGGAGGTCTCTGATAATAAGGAAATATAGGAATATTTCCTTTATATTTAAACTTTCGTAAGAATATTCTTTACTATTAAAACAGCTAACATGAAAAATATTTCTTAGATATACGATTGATAGACACATCAGTTTAATAAATATACCCATGGGATAAGCATTTCCTCTCCAAGGAGGCTTTAAGATATAAAATAGCAATATACAATGTTTTTTAATGCTTGTATTTGGAGAATATTCTTACATATCATCTTGAAATAATTTTCCTAAAGACTTCCCATGCGAATCTTTTAATAATCGCAGGGAGGTTTCTGATAATAAGGAAATATAGGAATATTTCCTTTATATTTAAACTTTCGTAAGAATATTCTTTACTATTAAAAAAGCTCACATGAAAAATATTTCTTAGATACACGATTGATAGACACATCATTGTAATAAATATACCCATTAGATAAGCATTTCCTCTCCAAGGAGGCTTTAAGATATAAAATAGCAATATACAATGTTTTTTAATGCTTGTATTTGGAGAATATTCTTACATATCATGTTGAAAGAATTTTCCGAAAGACTTCCCATGCGAATCTTTTAATCATCGCAGGGACGTCTCTGATAATAAGGAAATATAGGAATATTTCCTTTATATATTTAAACTTTCGTAAGAATATTCTTTACTATTAAAACAGCTCACATGAAAAATATTTCTATGATATACGATTGATAGATACATCAGCATAATAAATATACCCATGGGATAAACATTTCATCTCCAAGGAGGCAGTAAGATATAAAATAGTAATATACAATGATTTTAATGCTTGTATTTAGAGAATATTCTTACATATTATCTTGAAACAATTTCCCTAAAGGCTTCCCATGCGAATCTTTTAATCATCGCAGGGAGGTTTCTAACAATAAGGAAATATAGGAACATTTCCTTTATATTTGAAAATGCGTAAGAATATTCTTTACTATTAAAACAGCTCACATGAAAAATATTTCTATGATATATGATTGATAGATACATCAGCATAATAAATATACCCATGGGATAAACATTTCATCTCCAAGGAGGCAGTAAGATATAAAATAGTAATATACAATGATTTTAATGCTTGTATTTAGAGAATATTCTTACATATTATCTTGAAACAATTTTCCTAAAGGCTTCCGATGCGAATCTTTTAATCATCGCAGGGAGGCCTCTGATAATAAGGAAATATAGGAATATTTCCTTTATATTTAAACCTGCGAAAGAATATTCATTACTATTAAAACAGCTCACATGAAAAAATATTTCTATGATATACGATTGATAGATATCTCAGCATAATAAATATACCCATGGGATAAACATTTCATCTCCAAGGAGGCAGTAAGATATAAAATAGTAATATACAATGATTTTAATGCTTGTATTTGGAGAATATTCTTACATATTATCTTGAATAAAGGCTTCCCATGCTAATCTTTTAATCATTGCAGGGAGGTCTCTGATAATAAGGAAATAAAGAATATTTCCTTTATATATTTAAACCTGCGTAAGAATATTCTTTACTATTAAAACAGCTCACATGAAAAATATTTCTATGATATACGATTGATAGATACATCAGCATAATAAATATACCCATGGGATAAACATTTCATCTCCAAGGAGGCAGTACGATATAAAATAGTAATATACAATGATTTTAATGCTTGTATTTGGAGAATATTCTTACATATTATCTTGAAACAATTTTCCTAAAGGCTTCCCATGCGAATCTTTTAATCATCGCAGGGAGGTCTCTGATAATAAGGAAATATAGGAATATTTCCTTTATATTTAAACCTGCGTAAGAATATTCTTTACTATTAAAACAGCTAACATGAAAAATATTTCTTAGATATACGATTGATAGACACATCAGTGTAATAAATATACCCATGGGATAAGCATTTCCTCTCTCAAGGAGGCTTTAAGATATAAAATAGCAATATACAATATTTTTTAATGCTTTTATTTAGAGAATATTCTAACATATCATCTTGAAATAATTTTCCGAAAGACTTCCCATACGAATCTTTTAATCATCGCAGGGACGTCTCTGATAATAAGGAAATATAGGAATATTTCCTTTATATTTAAACTTTCGTAAGAATATTCTTTACTATTAAAACAGCAAACATGAAAAATATTTCTTAGATATTTGACTCATAGGTACATCAGCATAATAAATATTGCCATGGGATAAACATTTCATCTCCAAGGAGGCAGTAAGATATAAAATAGTAATATGCAATGATTTTAATGCTTGTATTTGGAGAATATTCTTACATATTATCTTGAAACAATTTTCTTAAAGGCTTTCCATGTGAATCTTTTAATCTCATCGCAGGGAGGCCTCTGATAATAAGGAAATATAGGAATATTTCCTTTACATTTAAACCTGCGTAAGAATATTCTGTACTATTAAAACAGCTCACATGAAAAATATTTCAATGATATACGATTGATAGCGTAATAAATATACCCATGGGATAAACATTTCCTCTCCAAGGAGGCATTAAGATATTAAATATAATATACAATATTTTTTAATGCTTGTATTTGCAGAATATTCTTACATATCATCTTGAAACAATTTTCCTAAAGACTTCCCATGCGAATCTTTTAATCATCGTAGGGAGGTCTCTGATAATAAGGAAATATAGGAATATTTCCTTTATATTTAAACTTTCGAAAGAATATTCTTTACTATTAAAACAGCTAAAATGAAAAATATTTCTTAGATATACGATTGATAGACACATCAGTGTAATAAATATACCCATGGGATAAGCATTTCCTCTCCAAGGAGGCTTTAAGATATAAAATAGCAATATACAATGTTTTTTAATGCTTGTATTTGGAGAATATTCTTACATATCATCTTGAAATAATTTTCCTAAAGACTTCCCATGCGAATCTTCTAATCATCGCAGGGAGGTTTCTGATAATAAGGAAATATAGGAATATTTCCTTTATATTTAAACTTTCGTAAGAATATTCTTTACTATTAAAACAGCTCACATGAAAAATATTTCTTAGATATACGATTGATAGACACATCAGTGTAATACATATACCCATGGGATAAGCATTTCCTCTCCAAGGAGGCTTTAAGATATAAAATAGTAATATACAATGATTTTAATGCTTGTATTTGGAGAATATTCTTACTTATTATCTTGAAACAATTTTCCTAAAGGCTTCCCATGCGCATCTTTTAATCTCATCGCCGGGAGGCCTCTGATAATAAGGAAATATAGGAATATTTCCTTTATATTTAAACCTGCGTAAGAATATTCTGTACTATTAAAACAGCTCACATGAAAAATATTTCTATGATATACGATTGATAGCGGAATAAATATACCCATGGGATAAACATTTCCTCTCCAAGGAGGCATTAAGATATTAAATATAATATACAATATTTTTAATGCTTGTATTTGCAGAATATTCTTACATATCATCTTGAAACAATTTTCCTAAAGACTTCCCATGCGAATTTTTTAATCATTGTAGGGAGGTCTCTGATAATAAGGAAATATAGGAATATTTCCTTTATATTTAAACTTTCGTAAGAATAATCTTTACTATTAAAACAGCTAACATGAAAAATATTTCTTAGATATACGATTGATAGACACATCAGTTTAATAAATATTCCCATGGGATAAGCATTTCCTCTCCAAGGAGGCTTTAAGATATAAAATAGCAATATACAATGTTTTTTAATGCTTGTATTTGGAGAATATTCTTACATATCATCTTGAAATAATTTTCCTAAAGACTTCCCATGCGAATCTTTTAATAATCGCAGGGAGGTTTCTGATAATAAGGAAATATAGGAATATTTCCTTTATATTTAAACTTTCGTAAGAATATTCTTTACTATTAAAACAGCTCACATGAAAAATATTTCTATGATATACGATTGATAGATACATCAGCATAATAAATATACCCATGGGATAAACATTTCATCTCCAAGGAGGCAGTAAGATATAAAATAGTAATATACAATGATTTTAATGCTTGTATTTAGAGAATATTCTTACATATTATCTTGAAACAATTTCCCTAAAGGCTTCCCATGCGAATCTTTTAATCATCGCAGGGAGGTTTCTAACAATAAGGAAATATAGGAACATTTCCTTTATATTTGAACCTGCGTAAGAATATTCTTTACTATTAAAACAGCTCACATGAAAAATATTTCTATGATATATGATTGATAGATACATCAGCATAATAAATATACCCATGGGATAAACATTTCATCTCCAAGGAGGCAGTAAGATATAAAATAGCAATATACAATGTTTTTTAATGCTTGTATTTAGAGAATATTCTAATATATCATCTTGAAATAATTTTCCGAAAGACTTCCCATACGAATCTTTTAATCATCGCAGGGACGTCTCTGATAATAAGGAAATATAGGAATATTTCCTTTATATTTAAACTTTTGTAAGAATATTCTTTACTATTAAAACAGCAAACATGAAAAATATTTCTTAGATATTTGACTCATAGGTACATCAGCATAATAAATATAGCCATGGGATAAACATTTCATCTCCAAGGAGGCAGTAAGATATAAAATAGTAATATTCAATGATTTTAATGCTTGTATTTGGAGAATATTCTTACATATTATCTTGAAACAATTTTCTTAAAGGCTTCCCATGCGAATCTTTTAATCTCATCGCAGGGAGGCCTCTGATAATAAGGAAATATAGGAATATTTCCTTTATATATAAACCTGCGTAAGAATATTCTGTACTATTAAAACAGCTCACATGAAAAATATTTCAATGATATACGATTGATAGCGTAATAAATATGCCCATGGGATAAACATTTCCTCTCCAAGGAGGCATTCAGATATTAAATATAATATAAAATATTTTTTAATGCTTGTATTTGCAGAATATTCTTAAATATCATCTTGAAACAATTTTCCTAAAGACTTCCCATGCGAATCTTTTAATCATCGTAGGGAGGTCTCTGATAATAAGGAAATATAAGAATATTTCCTTTATATTTAAACTTTCGTAAGAATATTCTTTACTATTAAAACAGCTAACATGAAAAATATTTCTTAGATATACGATTGATAGACACATCAGTGTAATAAATATACCCATGGGATAAGCATTTCCTCTCCAAGGAGGCTTTAAGAAATAAAATAGCAATATACAATGTTTTTTAATGCTTGTATTTGGAGAATATTCTTACATATCATCTTGAAATAATTTTCCTAAAGACTTCCCATGCGAATCTTTTAATCATCGCAGGGAGGTTTCTGATAATAAGGAAATATAGGAATATTTCCTTTATATTTAAACTTTCGTAAGAATTTTTTTACTATTAAAACAGCTCACATGAAAAATATTTCTTAGATATACGATTGATAGACACATCAGTGTAATAAATATACCCATTAGATAAGCATTTCCTCTCCAAGGAGGCTTTAAGATATAAAATAGCAATATACAATGTTTTTTAATGCTTGTATTTGGAGAATATTCTTACATATCATCTTGAAATAATTTTCCTAAAGACTTCCCATGCGAATCTTTTAATCATCGCAGGGAGGTTTCTGATAATAAGGAAATATAGGAATATTTCCTTTATATTTAAACTTTCGTAAGAATATTCTTTACTATTAAAACAGCTAACATGAAAAATATTTCTTAGATATATGATTGATAGACACATCAGTGTAATAAATATACCCATTGTATAAGCATTTCCTCTCCAAGGAGGCTTTAAGATATAAAATAGCAATATACAATGTTTTTTAATGCTTGTATTTAGAGAATATTCTAATATATCATCTTGAAATAATTTTCCGAGACTTCCCATACGAATCTTTTAATCATCGCAGGGACGTCTCTGATAATAAGGAAATATAGGAATATTTCCTTTATATTTAAACTTTTGTAAGAATATTCTTTACTATTAAAACAGCAAACATGAAAAATATTTCTTAGATATTTGACTCATAGGTACATCAGCATAATAAATATAGCCATGGGATAAACATTTCATCTCCAAGGAGGCAGTAAGATATAAAATAGTAATATTCAATGATTTTAATGCTTGTATTTGGAGAATATTCTTACATATTATCTTGAAACAATTTTCTTAAAGGCTTCCCATGCGAATCTTTTAATCTCATCGCAGGAGGCCTCTGATAATAAGGAAATATAGGAATATTTCCTTTATATATAAACCTGCGTAAGAATATTCTGTACTATTAAAACAGCTCACATGAAAAATATTTCAATGATATACGATTGATAGCGTAATAAATATGCCCATGGGATAAACATTTCCTCTCCAAGGAGGCATTAAGATATTAAATATAATATAAAATATTTTTTAATGCTTGTATTTGCAGAATATTCTTAAATATCATCTTGAAACAATTTTCCTAAAGACTTCCCATGCGAATCTTTTAATCATCGTAGGGAGGTCTCTGATAATAAGGAAATATAAGAATATTTCCTTTATATTTAAACTTTCGTAAGAATATTCTTTACTATTAAAACAGCTAACATGAAAAATATTTCTTAGATATACGATTGATAGACACATCAGTGTAATAAATATACCCATGGGAGAAGCATTTCCTCTCAAGGAGGCTTTAAGAAATAAAATAGCAATATACAATGTTTTTTAATGCTTGTATTTGGAGAATATTCTTACATATCATCTTGAAATAATTTTCCTAAAGACTTCCCATGCGAATCTTTTAATCATCGCAGGGAGGTTTCTGATAATAAGGAAATATAGGAATATTTCCTTTATATTTAAACTTTCGTAAGAATATTCTTTACTATTAAAACAGCTCACATGAAAAATATTTCTTAGATATACGATTGATAGACACATCAGTGTAATAAATATACCCATTAGATAAGCATTTCCTCTCCAAGGAGGCTTTAAGATATAAAATAGCAATATACAATGTTTTTTAATGCTTGTATTTGGAGAATATTCTTACATATCATCTTGAAATAATTTTCCGAAAGACTTCCCATGCGAATCTTTTAATCATCGCAGGGACGTCTCTGATAATAAGGAAATATAGGAATATTTCCTTTTAAAATTTAAACATTCATAATAATATTCATTACTATTAAAACAGCTAACATGAAAAAATATTTCTATGATATACGATTGATAGATACATCAGCATAATAAATATACCCATGGGATAAACATTTCATCTCCAAGGAGGCAGTAAGATATAAAATAGTAATATACAATGATTTTAATGCTTGTATTTAGAGAATATTCTTACATATTATCTTGAAACAATTTTCCTAAAAGGCTTCCCATGCGAATCTTTTAATCATCGCAGGAGGTTTCTAACAATAAGGAAATATAGGAACATTTCCTTTATATTTGAACCTGCGTAAGAATATTCTTTACTATTAAAACAGCTCACATGAAAAATATTTCTATGATGTATGATTGATAGATACATCAGCATAATAAATATACACATGGGATAAACATTTCATCTCCAAGGAGGCAGTAAGATATAAAATAGTAATATACAATGATTTTAATGCTTGTATTTAGAGAATATTCTTACATATTATCTTGAAACAATTTTCCTAAAGGCTTCCGATGCGAATCTTTTAATCATCGCAGGGAGGCCTCTGATAATAAGGAAATATAGGAATATTTCCTTTATATTTAAACCTGCGAAAGAATATTCGTTACTATTAAAACAGCTCACATGAAAAATATTTCTATGATATACGATTGATAGATACCTCAGCATAATAAATATACCCATGGGATAAACATTTCATCTCCAAGGAGGCCGTAAGATATAAAATAGCAATATACAATGATTTTAATGCTTGTATTTAGAGAATATTCTTACATATTATCTTGAAACAATTTTCCTAAAGGCTTCCCATGGGAATCTTTTAATCATCGCAAGGAGGTCTCTGATAATAAGGAAATATAGGAATATTTCCTTTATATTTAAACCTGCGTAAGAATATTCTTTACTATTAAAACAGCTCACATGAAAAGTATTTCTATGATATACGATTGATAGCGTAATAAATATACTAATGGGATAAACATTTCCTCTCCAAGGAGGCATTAAGATATAAAATAGCATTACACAATGTTTTTTAATGCTTGTATTTGGAGAATATTCTTACATATTATCTTGAAACAATTTTCCTAAAGGCTTCCCATGCGAATCTTTTAATCATCGCAGGGAGGTCTCTGATAATAAGGAAATAAAGAATATTTCCTTTATATATTTAAACCTGCGTAAGAATATTCTTTACTATTAAAACAGCTCACATGAAAAATATTTCTATGATATACGATTGATAGATACCTCAGCATAATAAATATACCCATGGGATAAACATTTCATCTCCAAGGAGGCAGTAAAATATAAAATAGTAATATACAATGATTTTAATGCTTGTATTTGGAGAATATTCTTACATATTATCTTGAATAAAGGCTTCCCATGCTAATCTTTTAATCATTGCAGGAGGTCTCTGATAATAAGCAAAATATAGGAATATTTCCTTTATATTTAAACCTGCATAAGAATATTCTTTACTATTAAAACAGCTCACATGAAAAATATTTCTATGATATGCGATTGATAGATAAATCAGCATAATAAATATACACATGGGATAAACATTTCATCTCCAAGGAGGCAGTAAGATATAAAATAGTAATATACAATGATTTTAATGCTTGTATTTGGAGAATATTCTTACATATTATCTTGAAACAATTTTCCTAAAGGCTTCCCATGCGAATCTTTTAATCATCGCAGGGAGGTCTCTGATAATAAGGAAATAAAGAATATTTCCTTTATATATTTAAACCTGCGTAAGAATATTCTTTACTATTAAAACAGCTCACATGAAAAATATTTCTATGATATACGATTGATAGATACATCAGCGTAATAAATATACCCATGGGATAAACATTTCATCTCCAAGGGGGCAGTACGATATAAAATAGTAATATACAATGATTTTAATGCTTGTATTTGGAGAATATTCTTACATATTATCTTGAAACAATTTTCCTAAAGGCTTCCCATGCGAATCTTTTAATCATCGCAAGGAGGTCTCTGATAATAAGGAAATATAGGAATATTTCCTTTATATTTAAACTTTCGTAAGAATATTCTTTACTATTAAAACAGCTAACATGAAAAATATTTCTTAGATATACGATTGATAGACACATCAGTTTAATAAATATACCCATGGGATAAGCATTTCCTCTCCAAGGAGGCTTTAAGATATAAAATAGCAATATACAATGTTTTTTAATGCTTGTATTTGGAGAATATTCTTACATATCATCTTGAAATAGTTTTCCGAAAGACTTCCCATGCAGAATCTTTTAATAATCGCAGGGAGGTTTCTGATAATAAGGAAATATAGGAATATTTCCTTTATATTTAAACTTTCGTAAGAATATTCTTTACTATTAAAACAGCTCACATGAAAAATATTTCTTAGATACACGATTGATAGACACATCATTGTAATAAATATACCCATTAGATAAGCATTTCCTCTCCAAGGAGGCTTTAAGATATAAAATAGCAATATACAATGTTTTTTAATGCTTGTATTTGGAGAATATTCTTACATATCATGTTGAAAGAATTTTCCGAAAGACTTCCCATGCGAATCTTTTAATCATCGCAGGGACGTCTCTGATAATAAGGAAATATAGGAATATTTCCTTTATATTTAAACTTTCGTAAGAATATTCTTTACTATTAAAACAGCTCACATGAAAAATATTTCTATGATATACGATTGATAGATACATCAGCATAATAAATATACACATGGGATAAACATTTCATCTCCAAGGAGGCAGTAAGATATAAAATAGTAATATACAATGATTTTAATGCTTGTATTTAGAGAATATTCTTACATATTATCTTGAAACAATTTCCCTAAAGGCTTCCCATGCGAATCTTTTAATCATCGCAGGGAGGTTTCTAACAATAAGGAAATATAGGAACATTTCCTTTATATTTGAAAATGCGTAAGAATATTCTTTACTATTAAAACAGCTCACATGAAAAATATTTCTATGATATATGATTGATAGATACATCAGCATAATAAATATACCCATGGGATAAACATTTCATCTCCAAGGAGGCAGTAAGATATAAAATAGTAATATACAATGATTTTAATGCTTGTATTTAGAGAATATTCTTACATATTATCTTGAAACAATTTTCCTAAAGGCTTCCGATGCGAATCTTTTAATCATCGCAGGGAGGCCTCTGATAATAAGGAAATATAGGAATATTTCCTTTATATTTAAACCTGCGAAAGAATATTCATTACTATTAAAACAGCTCACATGAAAAATATTTCTATGATATACGATTGATAGATATCTCAGCATAATAAATATACCCATGGGATAAACATTTCATCTCCAAGGAGGCAGTAAGATATAAAATAGTAATATACAATGATTTTAATGCTTGTATTAGGAGAATATTCTTACATATTATCTTGAATAAAGGCTTCCCATGCTAATCTTTTAATCATTGCAGGGAGGTCTCTGATAATAAGGAAATAAAGAATATTTCCTTTATATATTTAAACCTGCGTAAGAATATTCTTTACTATTAAAACAGCTCACATGAAAAATATTTCTATGATATACGATTGATAGATACATCAGCATAATAAATATACCCATGGGATAAACATTTCATCTCCAAGGGGGCAGTACGATATAAAATAGTAATATACAATGATTTTAATGCTTGTATTTGGAGAATATTCTTACATATTATCTTGAAACAATTTTCCTAAAGGCTTCCCATGCGAATCTTTTAATCATCGCAAGGAGGTCTCTGATAATAAGGAAATATAGGAATATTTCCTTTATATTTAAACTTGCGTAAGAATATTCTTTACTATTAAAACAGCTAACATGAAAAATATTTCTTAGATATACGATTGATAGACACATCAGTGTAATAAATATACCCATGGGATAAGCATTTCCTCTCCAAGGAGGCTTTAAGATATAAAATAGCAATATACAATATTTTTTAATGCTTTTATTTAGAGAATATTCTAACATATCATCTTGAAATAATTTTCCGAAAGACTTCCCATACGAATCTTTTAATCATCGCAGGGACGTCTCTGATAATAAGGAAATATAGGAATATTTCCTTTATATTTAAACTTTCGTAAGAATATTCTTTACTATTAAAACAGCAAACATGAAAAATATTTCTTAGATATTTGACTCATAGGTACATCAGCATAATAAATATTGCCATGGGATAAACATTTCATCTCCAAGGAGGCAGTAAGATATAAAATAGTAATATGCAATGATTTTAATGCTTGTATTTGGAGAATATTCTTACATATTATCTTGAAACAATTTTCTTAAAGGCTTTCCATGTGAATCTTTTAATCTCATCGAAGGGAGGGCTCTGATAATAAGGAAATATAGGAATATTTCCTTTACATTTAAACCTGCGTAAGAATATTCTGTACTATTAAAACAGCTCACATGAAAAATATTTCAATGATATACGATTGATAGCGTAATAAATATACCCATGGGATAAACATTTCCTCTCCAAGGAGGCATTAAGATATTAAATATAATTTACAATATTTTTAATGCTTGTATTTGCAGAATATTCTTACATATCATCTTGAAACAATTTTCCTAAAGACTTCCCATGCGAATCTTTTAATCATCGTAGGGAGGTCTCTGATAATAAGGAAATATAGGAATATTTCCTTTATATTTAAACTTTCGAAAGAATATTCTTTACTATTAAAACAGCTAAAATGAAAAATATTTCTTAGATATACGATTGATAGACACATCAGTGTAATAAATATACCCATGGGATAAGCATTTCCTCTCCAAGGAGGCTTTAAGATATAAAATAGCAATATACAATGTTTTTTAATGCTTGTATTTGGAGAATATTCTTACATATCATCTTGAAATAATTTTCCTAAAGACTTCCCATGCGAATCTTCTAATCATCGCAGGGAGGTTTCTGATAATAAGGAAATATAGGAATATTTCCTTTATATTTAAACTTTCGTAAGAATATTCTTTACTATTAAAACAGCTCACATGAAAAATATTTCTTAGATATACGATTGATAGACACATCAGTGTAATAAATATACCCATGGGATAAGCATTTCCTCTCCAAGGAGGCTTTAAGATATAAAATAGTAATATGCAATGATTTTAATGCTTGTATTTGGAGAATATTCTTACATATTATCTTGAAACAATTTTCTTAAAGGCTTCCCATGCGAATCTTTTAATCTCATCGCCGGGAGGCCTCTGATAATAAGGAAATATAGGAATATTTCCTTTATATTTAAACCTGCGTAAGAATATTCTGTACTATTAAAACAGCTCACATGAAAAATATTTCAATGATATACGATTGATAGCGTAATAAATATACCCATGGGATAAACATTTCCTCTCCAAGGAGTTATTAAGATATTAAATATAATATACAATATTTTTTAATGCTTGTATTTGCAGAATATTCTTACATATCATCTTGAAACAATTTTCCTAAAGACTTCCCATGCGAATTTTTTAATCATTGTAGGGAGGTCTCTGATAATAAGGAAATATAGGAATATTTCCTTTATATTTAAACTTTCGTAAGAATATTCTTTACTATTAAAACAGCTAACATGAAAAATATTTCTTAGATATACGATTGATAGACACATCAGTTTAATAAATATACCCATGGGATAAGCATTTCCTCTCCAAGGAGGCTTTAAGATATAAAATAGCAATATACAATGTTTTTTAATGCTTGTATTTGGAGAATATTCTTACATATCATCTTGAAATAATTTTCCTAAAGACTTCCCATGCGAATCTTTTAATAATCGCAGGGAGGTTTCTGATAATAAGGAAATATAGGAATATTTCCTTTATATTTAAACTTTCGTAAGAATATTCTTTACTATTAAAACAGCTCACATGAAAAATATTTCTATGATATACGATTGATAGATACATCAGCATAATAAATATACCCATGGGATAAACATTTCATCTCCAAGGAGGCAGTAAGATATAAAATAGTAATATACAATGATTTTAATGCTTGTATTTAGAGAATATTCTTACATATTATCTTGAAACAATTTCCTAAAGGCTTCCCATGCGAATCTTTTAATCATCGCAGGGAGGTTTCTAACAATAAGGAAATATAGGAACATTTCCTTTATATTTGAACCTGCGTAAGAATATTCTTTACTATTAAAACAGCTCACATGAAAAATATTTCTATGATATATGATTGATAGATACATCAGCATAATAAATATACCCATGGGATAAACATTTCATCTCCAAGGAGGCAGTAAGATATAAAATAGTAATATACAATGATTTTAATGCTTGTATTTAGAGAATATTCTTACATATTATCTTGAAACAATTTTCCTAAAGGCTTCCGATGCGAATCTTTTAATCATCGCAGGGAGGCCTCTGATAATAAGGAAATATAGGAATATTTCCTTTATATTTAAACCTGCGAAAGAATATTCGTTACTATTAAAACAGCTCACATGAAAAATATTTCTATGATATACGATTGATAGATATCTCAGCATAATAAATATATTCATGGGATAAACATTTCATCTCCAAGGAGGCAGTAAGATATAAAATAGTAATATACAATGATTTTAATGCTTGTATTTGGAGAATATTCTTACATATTATCTTGAATAAAGGCTTCCCATGCTAATCTTTTAATCATTGCAGGGAGGTCTCTGATAATAAGGAAATAAAGAATATTTCCTTTATATATTTAAACCTGCGTAAGAATATTCTTTACTATTAAAACAGCTCACATGAAAAATATTTCTATGATATACGATTGATAGATACATCAGCATAATAAATATACCCATGGGATAAACATTTCATCTCCAAGGATGCAGTACGATATAAAATAGTAATATACAATGATTTTAATGCTTGTATTTGGAGAATATTCTTACATATTATCTTGAAACAATTTTCCTAAAGGCTTCCCATGCGAATCTTTTAATCATCGCAAGGAGGTCTCTGATAATAAGGAAATATAGGAATATTTCCTTTATATTTAAACTTTCGTAAGAATATTCTTTACTATTAAAACAGCAAACATGAAAAATATTTCTTAGATATTTGACTCATAGGTACATCAGCATAATAAATATTGCCATGGGATAAACATTTCATCTCCAAGGAGGCAGTAAGATATAAAATAGTAATATGCAATGATTTTAATGCTTGTATTTGGAGAATATTCTTACATATTATCTTGAAACAATTTTCTTAAAGGCTTCCCATGTGAATCTTTTAATCTCATCGCAGGGAGGCCTCTGATAATAAGGAAATATAGGAATATTTCCTTTATATTTAAACCTGCGTAAGAATATTCTGTACTATTAAAACAGCTCACATGAAAAATATTTCAATGATATACGATTGATAGCGTAATAAATATACCCATGGGATAAACATTTCCTCTCCAAGGAGGCATTAAGATATTAAATATAATATACAATATTTTTTAATGCTTGTATTTGCAGAATATTCTTACATATCATCTTGAAACAATTTTCCTAAAGACTTCCCATGCGAATCTTTTAATCATCGTAGGGAGGTCTCTGATAATAAGGAAATATAGGAATATTTCCTTTATATTTAAACTTTCGGAAGAATATTCTTTACTATTAAAACAGCTAACATGAAAAATATTTCTTAGATATACGATTGATAGACACATCAGTGTAATAAATATACCCATGGGATAAGCATTTCCTCTCCAAGGAGGCTTTAAGATATAAAATAGCAATATACAATGTTTTTTAATGCTTGTATTTGGAGAATATTCTTACATATCATCTTGAAATAATTTTCCTAAAGACTTCCCATGCGAATCTTCTAATCATCGCAGGGAGGTTTCTGATAATAAGGAAATATAGGAATATTTCCTTTATATTTAAACTTTCGTAAGAATATTCTTTACTATTAAAACAGCTCACATGAAAAATATTTCTTAGATATACGATTGATAGACACATCAGTGTAATAAATATACCCATTAGATAAGCATTTCCTCTCCAAGGAGGCTTTAAGATATAAAATAGCAATATACAATGTTTTTTAATGCTTGTATTTGGAGAATATTGTTACATATCATGTTGAAATAATTTTCCGAAAGACTTCCCATGCGAATCTTTTAATCATCGCAGGGACGTCTCTGATAATAAGGAAATATAGGAATATTTCCTTTATATATTTAAACTTTAGTAAGAATATTCTTTGCTATTAAAACAGCTCACATGAAAAATATTTCTATGATATACGATTGATAGATACATCAGCATAATAAATATACCCATGGGATAAACATTTCATCTCCAAGGAGGCAGTAAGATATAAAATAGTAATATACAATGATTTTAATGCTTGTATTTAGAGAATATTCTTGCATATTATCTTGAAACAATTTTCCTAAAGGCTTCCCATGCGAATCTTTTAATCATCGCAGGGAGGTCTCTAACAATAAGGAAATATAGGAACATTTCATTTATATTTGAACCTGCGTAAGAATATTCTTTACTATTAAAACAGCTCACATGAAAAATATTTCTATGATATATGATTGATAGATACATCAGCATAATAAATATACCCAAGGGATAAACATTTCATCTCCAAGGAGGCAGTAAGATATAAAATAGTAATATACAATGATTTTAATGCTTGTATTTAGAGAATATTCTTACATATTATCTTGAAACAATTTTCCTAAAAGCTTCCCATGCGAATCTTTTAATCATCGCAGGGAGGCCTCTGATAATAAGGAAATATAGGAATATTTCCTTTATATTTAAACCTGCGTAAGAATATTCTTTACTATTAAAACAGCTCACATGAAAAATATTTCTATGATATACGATTGATAGATATCTCAGCATAATAAATATACCCATGGGATAAACATTTCATCTCCAAGGAGGCAGTAAGATATAAAATAGTAATATACAATGATTTTAATGCTTGTATTTGGAGAATATTCTTACATATTATCTTGAATAAAGGCTTCCCATGCTAATCTTTTAATCATTGCAGGGAGGTTTCTGATAATAAGGAAATATAGGAATATTTCCTTTATATTTAATTCTGCGTAAGAATATTCTTTACTATTAAAACAGCTCACATGAAAAATATTTCTATGATATACGATTGATAGATACATCAGCATAATAAATATACCCATGGGATAAACATTTCCTCTCCAAGGAGGCATTAAGATATAAAATAGCAATACACAATGTTTTTTAATGCTTGTATTTGGGGAATATTCTTACATATCATCCTGAAACAATTTTCCTAAAGACTTCCCATGCGAATCTTTTTATCATCGCAGAGAGGTTTCCGATAATAAGGAAATATAAGAATATTTCCTTTATATTTAAATCTGCGTAAGAATATTCTTTACTATTAAAACAGCTCACATGAAAAATATTTCTTAGATATACGATTCATAGATACATCAGCATAATAAACATACGCATGGGATAAACATTTCATCTCCAAGGAGGCAGTAAGATATATAATAGCAATATACTATGTTTTTTAATGCTTGTATTTGGAGAATATTCTTACATATCATCTTGAAACAATTTTCTTAAAGACTTCCCATGCGAATCTTTTAATCATCGCTGGGAGGTCTCTGATAATAAGGAAATATAGGAACATTTCCTTTATATTTAAACCTGCGTAAGAATATTCTTTACTATTAAAACAGCTCACATGAAAAATATTTCTATGATATACGATTGATAGCGTAATAAATATACCCATGGGATAAACATTTCCTCTCCAAGGAGGCATTAAGATATTAAATAGCAATATACAATGTTTTTTAATGCTTGTATTTGCAGAATATTCTTACATATCATCTTGAAACAATTTTCCTAAAGACTTCCCATGCGAATCTTTTAATCATCGTAGGGAGGTCTCTGATAATAAGGAAATATAGGAACATTTCCTTTATATTTAAACCTGCGTAAGAATATTCTTTACTATTAAAACAGCTCACATGAAAAATATTTCTATGATATACGATTGATAGCGTAATAAATATACCCATGGGATAAACATTTCCTCTCCAAGGAGGCATTAAGATATTAAATAGCAATATACAATGTTTTTTAATGCTTGTATTTGCAGAATATTCTTACATATCATCTTGAAACAATTTTCCTAAAGACTTCCCATGCGAATCTTTTAATCATCGTAGGGAGGTCTCTGATAATAAGGAAATATAGGAATATTTCCTTTATATTTAAACCTGCGTAAGAATATTCTTTACTATTAAAACAGCTCACATGAAAAATATTTCTATGATATACGATTGATAGCGTAATAAATATACCCATGGGATAAACATTTCCTCTCCAAGGAGGCATTAAGATATAAAATAGCAATACACAATGTTTTTTAATGCTTGTATTTGGAGAATATTCTTACATATCATCTTGAAACAATTTTCCTAAAGACTTCCCATGGGAATTTTTTAATCATCGCAGGGAGGTCTCTGATAATAAGGAAATATATATAGGAATATTTCCTTTATATTATAATTATCGTAAGAATATTCTTTACTATTAAAAACCACACACATAGAAAATATTTGTTATATTTAGATTGATAGATACATTAGCAAATAAATACCTATGGGTTATACATGTAATCTCCAAAGAGACAGATATAAAACAGATATATAGAATGTTGTTTACATCTTTAATTTTGAGAATATTCTCAAATATTGTATTGAAACAATTTTCATAAAGAGCTTTCAAATGAATCTTTTAATCATCGCAGGGAGGACATTAATATACGGAAATATTGAAGTATTTTCTTTACATTTAAACTTAAGTAAATATATTTGTTAATATAAAAAACAACAAACATAGGTTGAAATAGGAGTGATAGATGCAAAAGCATACGAAATTCCCATGAGTTATTTATGTGAACTCCAAACAGCATGTGAGGTATAATGCAAATATAAATAAACCTTTTATCATACTTGATTTTCAGAATATTCTTACATAATTTATTGAAAAACTTTTTATATAAAGTGCTCACAGTGAAACTTTTAATTATGACTGACAGGACTATGAATTTGGGTCGTTTAGGAATATTATTTTTGAAAAAGATTTTGATATAGATAACTATAAGCATAATGAATTCCAATGGGACATCGAAGAGAGATCTCCAAAAATACAGCTATATATAAAATAATTACCTATATTGTGTTCACTTGCTCTTGTTTTAAAATAAGTAAATTTTTACCTTAAGAAAGCAATACAACAATTTCAAATGCAAGTGATGCGGATACATTATGTGTTATAAATTCTTTGTAGATGGTTTTTTACATTATAAATTCCCTAGATGAATCCCTTTACTTCTCAACTCCAAATATGCAGATATGGATAAGAGCTTTCTATAAAGTACTTTGCTAAGGATTTGTTTAATTTCAAAATACTCTAACACATTTTATTGGATTTAATTTTCCTAAAAACCTCCAAAATGTATATTTAATTTAATTCAGTGAAAATGAAAAATTTTAGTTAAAAATATTGTTTTTGAAACTAGCAAGGCAGGGCTCCTAGATTTTATTGGAGTTAGTTTTTGTTGTCACCCAATGACCATTTTTTCCCCATATGGACTATATAGAGCAAGATTAACAGCGTAAAGTTGATTCCAAAATAATTACATTCAAGCTCAGCGCGAGATTTAAACCCTTGAGACTGAACCGAAGGCAAGAGTACTGTCCATTCTGCTGCCAATTCAAATGCTGTTGAAAACAGTAATTTTCTGTGTTATTTGTTTTTTTGAAAAAAAAATTATTAAAACAAAATAAATCCTGTGATTCATTTAGCCTTGTTGAAAAAACCGTTTTGCACAATGAAAACAGGTTTAAAATATAGATCGATTTAAAAGAACAGAATGATGTAGTGAGTCCATCAATGAATTTGGGACTTCTCACTAGGGTGACATTTGGATTTGCAATAAGAAAACAATAAATACATGGGCTGCAATTAATAAAAATAGCATTTTCTTCTTGAATCAGGGAAAAGCCAATCCGGAATTTTAGTTTTTTGCAACACATGAAATAAAATATATGTGACACATGAAATAATAGATATGATGACAGGAAATAATTTTTTTCTCAACTTCAGAGATTGTCATAGTAGACAGTTTTAAAAGTGCTCAAAAGAGCCTCGTTTCTTTGTTCTTGAAGTGAGAAGAATTTCTCCATTTATATGAATCAAATTACGGTATAAGCAAATTTACAAAAAATTTAAACCATTAAATTTGTTTAAAAATTATTTCCAAATACTGAAAGGTTTAATGTGGATTAGTAGCAGAACACTGCTTTTCGGTACGAAGGTGAGAAGTTTGATTCCAGAGATTAAACAGATAAATTTTTTGTGTACATTTTTACGTTTAAGCATTTTCAATGCTTGTCTGTGTTGGAGTGGATACAAAGAAAATTTTTGGGTTTCCTCCTTTTCAATATGGGAATACAATATACACTATCTTGAGAAGTTCGCTAGGAAAATGTATTACGAAGTAAACCTTACAGCTTAGACCTTTAGTCAGTTTACAACATGGTATCAAAAGTTAAATTTAGAAATATTTAGCATTCATAGTTATCTTAAAATTTTATTCTAGTTTTAAAACATTTGCAGTGAAAATGCATAAGGTAAGATTTTAAGTTTTTTTATTGAAAAACATTCACAAGTGTTTATTTTTTTCAATTTTCTTGAATTAATACAACATGAATTTTAACTTAATATTTCATTTTCCTTTTTATATACTTTTTTTCCATTTTTATTTTTTCATTTGTCAGACTCCCAAAAGCAAATAGTTAAATAAAAACAACTGTAAAAGAAAAATTAAACTTTGATTTTAATAATTTAAATAAGCATGGTTAATTCAGATTCAGACTTGATTTAAGAATAAAAAAGTTTGTGACTATATAATATGATATTTTTACCTGAAAATATTGAAGACGCATAATTATATTGTGTACAATTCATAAATTTTATTTCAGTGAAATTAACTGCATATTTAAATAAACTAAATTCCAATAGTAATATGCAGATTATTATAAGTTTAATAACCAGCCTAGTAGAGGGAAAGTCAATGCTTTAAAATTAAAAGAACACAGAAAAATTATTTTATTCACTACCAATATTTTACGCTCTGTACAATAAAATTATTATTAGTTTTTTTAAAGCTCAGATTTTAAGACCAAAATTTGTTGTTGTACTTTAAGATAAGTAAAACACCAGTACATTTCTTTCTATACATACATAATCTGTAGGAGAAATAAATTTCCCGGAGGCTCATAAAATGGTGACAATTGTATTGAAAATTTTGTAGATACAGTATCAGTTTGTTACCTAAAACTTCCCTAAAAATGTTATCTCATGCAGTAACTCGGTCCTTTTTGTAAGTTTGGTAAATTACATTTTTTGGTGAAAATATTGTAGAAAATTTAATTACAATACCTTTAAAGAAATATAAGACAAAAAATATGAAGAAGGATATATACATTATGATAAAATATGCTGAAAGAATGTGTAAAATAATATCTAGTAGTCAGTCAGTTAATGTTCTGAAAATTAGATTTAGGAATTAAATTTCTAAAGAAGTTTTAGAGAAATTTCATATAAAACACATTAGGATATTTATGATACACAAAAATAATAATAAAAAATAAATTTTATTAACTCAATGCTTTTTCTAATTTATGTAAGAGCACATCTAATTCCTTAAGCATGTACAATCAGTGCAAAAAAAATTCAAGTGACTTACCCAATTGCTTCAGCAAAATGGTAAGCAAACAAATTTATTGAATCTGTAAAAAAATGCAAGCGAAAATTCATTAAATACACCATTTCTTAAAAAAAAATATTACTTATAAATATTTATATAATACTTACATATTGAAATTACATATATATATAATATTACATTATGATTTTAAGTATTTTTATAATTTTGAATTTTATTAAAGGTATTAATTTTTGGAATAACATACTTTTTTAATTATTCAAATTTTTATTTTGATTATGTAAATATTTTGACAGATATCTTGGAAAAGTAACCGATTTATAATGAAAAATGAATTTTAAATAAATGAATATACTCATTTAAAATAATATAGTACTTGCTACGATCGTAAATCGTAGTAAGACTACGATTTAAAGTGGATTCCGAACCACTACAAATATCCAAGCAAAAGGTGAGATTAGAATGCATGAACTTTTGAAAGAACTTTTTTCCCCATGAACTTTTGTTTTGTTTCACTTTTCCATACTATATTAATGTTTTTCATAACCAGATACAAGTTTTCTGACATCATTTATAATTTAAATAATCTAGTTGTATAATTAAAAGGAGAGTTACATTTAAATTATTAAGTTTAATTTCCTATTTATTTTAAGACAGATTTCTGAATGAATTTTAGAAAATTAAAAATCTGCGTTATATTTAAAGTTGTTACTAACGATTTTCATCTTACAAATGAGCACGTTATTATATATTTCTCATTATACAACTAATTTGCTGCGAATTTTCGCCATGCATTCCTTTTTAAAGTAAGTATAGTTAACAAAGCACACAATATATTTTCTGCTAAGTTATTCACTTACTGGCGAAAATATAATTTCATATATAGTTTATAGAGTTGGAAAGGAGAGAATTTACAGTTTAGATTACAGAATGAACAGCAGGCGATCTATATTTTAAAATGACCAAATACTTTTTTTATGGTTGGAAAAGAAAGAAAAAATCTGAAATTTCAAGAAGAGATAATATACTCACTCAGGAATATATCCACTTCTTTTAATTCAATATTGAATTGAGAATTAATTTTTTAAAAAGCGAAAACTTTTAAGAATTAATATACATACTTGATTTCATACTAATGCACAAATTAACAAAAAAACTTGAATGCCACGTAATGGACAACCCAATGGCGTAAAACTATTGCAATGTATTTTTATACCTTCCACGTAAGTGTTTTTTTTTATTGTGAACATTTTTTTATTGCTAGACCATATTTACAGTCGCGACAAAACCAGACAAATTCCCAAACTCCATTTAACAATTACAATTAATAAAGTTTTCAAAGAAAGTAAAAAGAAAAATAATAATACATTTGATGAATACAGAACACTAATGAAATATCTATATATCGTTGCTAAACAATACCTAAGATCAAACCAAGGTATTTTCTCACAGAAAGTACAGTTGACAAGATTTATATATGTATGAATTTAATGAAATTCATAGAAAATAAAGATATTCATTATTATATTTAAGTAAGTGAATAGACAGTCGAAGGCTAACAAAACCAGTTAATTGTAAAAATAACACTACTCAGCATCTGAATACTATGTAATGAAAATACGTTAAGATAAGGTTTCGCAACTCCCTCCTTAATTAGACATACACTTACTCATAAAAGTAAGTATGCACAACTCATAGCTTAAGTGAAAAATATCTTGTTGTCAAATAAGTATAAGAAAAATTTATTTTGGAGAGTGTTGTTTACAGCTTCTGATTCAAGTCATAAAGTAATGAAAAATAAACCAAATAATTATATTTTAAAAACATTTAAGAGTCAGTAGAAATTTAAATCACAAAAGTAGGTGTGTAATCTGAATTTTTTACTTTTAAATAGGCTGAATGAAACTTTTCGAGTGATTTATCATATTTCAGTGATAAGTTTAGAAGTTCTGTTAAGAAGCTTGTAAGTAGGAGCTTTAACTACATCAGCAATTCACCAATGCCTTCATGTTCAAAAGAATTATCAAAACATCTAAAGGATGCAATAATAAAGCTCTATAAGGAAAGCAAGTTCCAAAGACAAATAGGTAAAATCATAGGCCAAAGTCTTGCAACAATGCAAAAAATCATTGAAATGTTCCAGGCTGAGGGAAATACTTTAAACAAGCCAAGAACAGGACGACCATACATTTTTACGGATTGAGAAAGGTGAATTATTGTTAAAAAAGTGAGAAAGATCTGAAGATTAGCGCACCAAAATTGACAGCAGATGTAAAAAACAATTCTGCGAAGTCATGCAATTCTGAAACAATTCGCCGTGTGTTACAGAAGGCAGGATACCATGGTCCAAATATGCGAAGAAAACCATTTGTTAGCAAAGTGAATAGCAAAAAGAAATAGATTTTGCAAAAGCAAATGTAAAGCAGGACAGAAAATTTTGGAATTACATGATTTTTTTAAATGAAAGTAAATTTAACATCGATGGGTCAGATGGACACCAAACAGTTTGGAGGAAAGCAAATGTAGCTCTAGAACCAAAGAACATGAGAGGAACTGTAAAACACTGTGTAGGTTCGATTATGATTTGGGGTTGCATAGAAGCAACTGGAGTAATAAATTTAGTTATATAATCAACAGAATAATGAATTAATATAGCTATTTGAATGTTTTAAAGAATAAACCAAAGTGGTTCTAAATTGGGATTCGATATATCCTTCACTTTCCAACAAGATAATAATCCCAAACATACTGCTCAAACTGTTCAGGAATGGCTGCGATATAACGTGCGAAAACAGCTAAAAACCCCACTGCAGTCACCTGATTTTAATTCCATTGAACACTTGTGGGATTATCTCAATGGCCAAATTAGAAAGCAAGAGATCAAAACTAAGAATGATCTAAAAAATGTTTTGGAGTAGTAGCAGAAAATGCCATTTTCTGTCACTAAAAATATAGTAAAATTAGTGCCATATAGATTGAGGCCTGTTATAAAGGCCAAAGGCTATCCAACAAATTACTAATTTTTTTCAAAAATTGTAAAATTTGCAATATTAATGTCTTTGTTTTTGCTTGCATACTTACTTTTATGATGTAAATTGCATATTATTTTAAGTTAAGCTCACCTTGCTAATTAAATATGCGTATTTTTAAATATTTCTCATTTTATAACTAAGTTCTATTTTGCTGTAATTGAAATAAATTGTTAATTGGAGAACTAATATTGTAGGTGTGTTTTTTTCATAGGACATCATCACATACACTCTGCATACTTACTTTTGTGACTAGGTGTACCTACCTAATATGAAACACCCGGAGAATTTATTGCATCAATAAAATAACACAAGCTAAAATGGAATAAAAACATTCACTGCAATAATTATGATTCAGATTTCTGGCTCAATAATGAAAATAAAATAAATGTTTACAATCGAATGTGATCGAAATCAGTGCTACAAAATAGTCTTAATAAAAATCAATGCAAATTTTGCATACATTTAAATAAATTTTCAAAATACTTTTCCATCTCATTTGAGGTACCTCTAAAATATGGGTTTTGAATGTGTTGCCGCTTTTTCAAACATGTCAAAACTCAATGACAGTGTAAATAAATTTTTTTTTTACACCATGAAATAAAAATATGCAAAGTTATGCCTGAAAAATCAAGCAAACTATGCAAGTTCAAATTCAGGTACGAAATAAGTTGATTACAGCTTAGTTTTAAGCTCATATGCATTGCTCTAAGGTAGATTCCTAATGTAAAAATTATACACAATCTTTGAGACCCATTAAACATATTATGCGGAAACGGTTAAAGAGAAATTATATTTATAAGCATCAAAGTATAGTTTAGAAATGTCAGTGCGAAAAACCTAGCAATACATACAGTCATAAAATTAGCAGCCCTCATAACTTTAATAATTTAATACCAATTTTTCGAATTGTGTTATATTCAACTATTTTAATAGCTAAAAATATGAATTGATGAATAAATATCATAACTTTGAAGTTTAAACACATAGGGAACTAATACAATTAATGCATGCACAATAAAAATATTTACTGATAACAAATTGAATACAAAAAAAGTTCAATTATTTTCATTATTCTAATTTCTTTCTAATTTTTATTCATTATTTTTGCTGATGTTTGAAACCAAAATTATAACATACCTTCTTAAATATATTCTAAAAGTACAAAATTTTTTTAAAAATACTTAGAAGGCATTTCTTTCTAATTGATTGCAAAAAAAAAATCCATTAAAAATTGGAAGGAGTATCATATTATAAGAGATCAACAAGTGTTGAAGCAGATTGTAGTGTCTAAAAGACGAACAATTGCAGAACACAATCAGCATCTGTATTCTCAAATGCTTATGATTATAGTTAGAAGGTACCTTCATATTATAGAACAATTTACGGCAGAGCAGCAATTTCTAAAGCACTTGTAGATGTTTATACCAAACCTTGTTTACCGTGGTCACTCACACAATATGATTGACTGAAAAGTGGAAGGTATTTAAGAAAACTGACAAATCGTCTTTCACATTTCTCCCTACATCAGGTTACTCAATGTATGATGCTTACTCATGAAAATCTCTTTCCAACCGTCAAACATTGAGATAGATCTGTCATGACATGGGTAGTCATGTCATGGTTTTCAGCTGAAACAATCAAAACCTGGAAAGAAGGATAAATGGGGTAGAGATATTCTATAACTCACCACATCCCTCTTATGAAGCAAACTATGATTCATAAAAGATTGAATTTTCTAAGATTAATGCACCTATCTGTGCAAAGCGACTTACTCGTACAACATTTGATGAACATAAGGATAAAGTTAAACATCAATGGCCACTTAGTCACCCGATCAATATTACTGGTTTATATTATGGTTATAGAAGCTTTATGCTCATGTTATTTTAGTTTTCATTACAGAATCGATATCTTTAACCAAGCTAGAACTTTCATAATAATTCCGTATAAATGGTTGTTGCATGCTTTCCTGTACTTAGCCCTGAATTGGGCTGCACTAGTTCCATAATAGCAGCTGGGTAGAATCTTTGTGAATTTGAAGAAACGACCAAGCAAAAGAGCTACAATACTAGTTACACGAATTGTTTTAGTTAATACACGAATTGTTTTAGTTACAACTATTTTTTTTAGTTGCATTATTACTTGAGCTAATTGTGATTTATAATACGTTGTTTAGAATGGAATGTTCCAGGTTAAAAATTTTAGTTTGATTTTAGCATTTAATTTGTTTTGGTGAATGATAGGCAAATGTTTTAGGTTCCGTTCTCCATGACTTGTGAATACAGCTCGTGCTTTGTGAAAAATCTTTCAGAAAAGCAGAGAGAACATAACATGGATGTCCAAATGTTTTATAATAGCTTTCGGAATTTAACGTACCATTACATAATGTTAAAATTGCATAAATTACTAGGATGCAGTGTAATAATATACCCAATCATGCATTACAAATGAATTGAATGCAATATCAGTGTATCAAATTATTTTTGTTTATATCCTTTTTAAGATTTTTTCGTGATGCAGAATTATTCATCAAACAATATTCAGTGAAATTATATCTGTTGCCTACAGCAGAAAAATAAGAAAATTGTAGCACAACAGACAGCTGGTCATAGTAACATGTTTAAAAACGAGAGGCAGACTCTCTTGCACGAAAAGCGCAACGCTGGTACAACCAAAATATTCTATAACAAACCATAAAACTAACATAAAATAATTTGTTAGACAAAAACAAAAGTTAAAAATAATAGGCGAAATTCAGTTGAAACAATGGAAAATAGAGAACTTTGCTAGTTTACAAGCCTATTAACGACGAGATATGTCATCCAACAAGTTACTAGCTGGTCATGATTTACCTATGCGAGCATCTATACAGCATTGTAATTTTTACTCAAGCGTTTTGCCCACTCTTTAATCTAAGAGAAAATATGAACGGAGCCCATATGTGTCCCTGCCGGGCACTTCTTGTCATTGGCGTGACAGAGACTTTCTAAGGTAATGTCGTTTTCAAGGATTTTACTCCCATTTGTATTTTATTAGGGATATTACTACATAATTTAAAGAAATGCATTTTACCAACATTAATTGTAATCTGTCTTGCCATGTTAAAAATAAAAAGTATATATTTAGTGAAATAAAAACATAATATTAAAGGCTGTAAAAAGAAAAAAAAGTGAAGAAAATATTTAAGAAAAAGACTACAGTATATATGATTAAATTTAATGCAATTTAAATCATATATTAACAAATTTATTATAAATTTAAAATTTATAACTATTTTTCCTGCAGTCAAACTATTTCATGCTCTTAATAGAACCACATTATGTCTACTGTCTATATTAAATAGAGTAATAAAATTTCGAAACTACTGAGAATATTTAAATATGTCATCCATAACATATTTAAATCTTCATTGCACACACATCCTCTTCAAAAAAAAAAAAAAAAAAAAAAAAAAAAAAAAAAGGTGCCAAGCTGACAGCCGAATAGTAAGATCATGGGTTCGTATTCCACTTTGGGCAAGGATGTTTGTACTGATTTGAAATGAACTGTAAACAGTAGATTTTGATCTAATTAGCCATCGTTTGCAATAATTGACCGTTGAGCGACAAATATACCAAACATTTTCAGGATGAGTTTTCTTAAGTTGTGAGTCAAATTCACGAATTGCTAAAAAAGAAATTTAGAAAAATCTCAAAAGCATCTATACAGATAGAATATTCATAAGTGATCCACTATCAATAAAGAATATCAGGCAACCTGCATTGAGTATACAAATGATTTGCAATTGCTTTTGACTATTGTTGACTTTGCAAAGTCGAATATACATTTCTCGAGACTATAACTGTGATAATTGTACATTTTGGACTGAAAATTACAAATCAATCAAAAACATTAAGGAAATGGATATCGAACTTTAGCTTTCAATACATACATTTATCGAAGTGAATTCTTGAGAGTTATCAAAATTATCTTCCTTATAGAAATATAACTGAGTGTTTAAGAATAATCATCTTGCAAAACAATGTGATACATATTTAAAATGCCTAACATCTTACAGCTTCCACTGGGATATTTACTATATATGGCATAACATTTCCACTAACTTGCCATTTTCCAGATATAAATGTAGGAATTTCAAGACTTTTGATGTTGGATATTACTAAGATAATCTAAAACCAAAATCCTTTTAAAATGATTGCAGTGGCCCAGTAATTATACAGCGCTTTCAGAGTGACATGTACAAATTTCTATCCCAGTTATTGTTAAGTATTTGGAAATTTTCTCCCCTTTTTGTCCACATGAGAGCTTGAGAGTACTCCAGGACTTTATGACACACGAATGCAGCAAACATACTCTGTAAAATGCCTCTTCTTGACGAAATATGCAACTGACATTCAGATGATCAAAAAGGCCTTAATTGATTAGGGGGGCTATCAGTTAATATATGTATTTTTTAATCAGTCTTAAAAAATCTTTTTATATAACAAAAGTTAATAGGAAACTAAGATGGTACAACATGAAAATAGTCTATAGAAAATAAAATCACAGTACACTGATGAAAAAAGTAAATTCAAAGCACTTCAAATTTAACATGATTTTAATTTCTCATGACTTAAGCAATACTATTAATTAAAAGCATAGAATATATTTTATAATAAAAATAATACTGCAATAAAAGAAACGTCATTAAAAAAGTTTGAAGAGATTTTCCAATGATAGTTTTACAAAATGCTATTTCAAAAAGTGATCAAGAATCCGCGATGGTATATATATATATTAACTTACAATGATTAGTAAAACGTTTTTTTTTTATCTAACGTAAATCCTTCCTTAATAAGATCGTTTTGTAATGGCTAAAATTTGATCAGTTCACTCTCGGTTAAATAAATTAGAGCAATTCGAATTAAAAATCTATTATATTCATAAATATTTTTCATTAAAATTAAAAAAGATAATTTAAGGGAATAACACATAACAATTGCATTTGTTTGTATCAATAAGAGTTTTTGAAATTTACATTTACATTAAGTTTAATTGAAGCACAGTTTCAATCTATTATACAAATGTTAAAATGAAATTAAACACAAAACTGTTAATATGAAAATTTAATACAATACTTTAATTATGAAAAACAGTAGCATCAATGTACTTCGAACTTATGTACAGAAATTCGATTATCAGAATTTACGATTATTTTTGTCTGGAATGGAAGGAAATATAAGATGCACAACCACATCGTTACATTGAATGTCGATGCAAATGAAACATAAGCTATAATATCATAGAATGAACCGTTGAATAGTAATAAACCATACATTTCGTCATGATAAAATTGATGGATAACATCAATGAATGTTTTCAACGAATGTAAATGAGCTATTAAAGGCTAAATCCTTAACTTTACTAAAATATAAATTTACGGGAAAGTATTCAAGAATTAATTTACAATTAACTTTACCGCGGTAAAAGCTCTTAACGAAATATTTGCATATTTTTTTTTATCAAAACAATAAGATCCGATATATATAAATGTAAAATAAGTATAAAAATAGTGTATAATAGGTAAAATGATTTGAAAAGTTGATTTGTCATGTTTTCAATAGAAACTAAATTCGAAATTAAGCAGAATAAATAATAAGTTTCATGATTTATTAAAATATTTATACCGCAATGTCCTCAGATGCAATAAGCTGCGTTGAAGTAACGTTTGATAAATTAAATGTTTGAGTAAATCATTTTTTTTTTTTAAGAATTAATTGAGAATGTTGAGATAAATGTTCCTGAAGAGAATAAAAGTCGAAATGATGTGGATCATGCCAAAAGTAACTATACAATAAGTTTAAATCACTATTATTTACGGTTTAAATTAATTTCTGATACTAATATCAAAGTATGGAAATGGCCATAGTTTATGTTTTAAGTTAACTAAATGCCCACATCCAGTATACAAGATTGACTTTACTCTAAGCAGCGTTCTGACTTCAACTCCAGACAAAATTACAAAGAAAAAAGGATTTTATTTACATAAACTTGATGTACAAACACATACACTTAATGTAAGAAATCAAATCCCAAAATCAGATATGAAAATGATGAAATAATTCTTAAAATAAGTTAAAAAAAAAAAAAAAAAGATAATGCATTTTTTTAAACTTACTTATATATTTCGACAAATCAAATGCTATGTCATTTCTCATTCAATTAAGATATTGAAAACTATAACGCAAAAAGAAAGGTTTTAATTGGAAAAAGTTTCTTTTTACTAAATTCTTTCTGACATCAGCATTTGAACTTCCAGACGAATAAAAACAAAATTACAAAGCACGCGCGGCTGAAAAGAGCTCCAAGTGTAGATGTTTCAAGAGGGGAGGGAAATATTTTCCCCCTTCATATAAAATCTGGTTTTAAAGCTGGAGTTATGGAGTGCTCAAGAGATAGGTTATCAGTATTTACATAAAAAAAAAAACCTATTTTCTCTTTTTTAAGAAAAGAATAGAAAGTAATATACTCTGATGTTAATTATAATATTTTCGATTTTTTTCTTGATATACATAATGAAAATACGTATAATTCGTTTTTCTTTATTTCTAAATAAATTATTTAATATCTTCTTGGAGTTTAAGTTATGATAAAAATTATTTTGCTTATCATAAATTTTTATGCATGCAGAAGATTAAAAAGTTAGCAACAAACGATTGAACTTTTAAAATTGTTATGTAAACTAATCAATATTCATGTAAATAAACAACCTAAAAAAATTTTTACAATTTCTTCAATCAAAAATGTTTTTTATCACTTGAGTTTATTTAACAGTTTAGCATTTTTAATAACAAATTTTCAGTTCTTATGATATCATTAAGATTTATCTGTTACATTTTTAATTTATAGATATCAATTTTTTAAAGAAATAAAATTTAAAGTTATCAAATTTTTTATTTAACTTTAATTAAAAATTGGAATTAATATTTTCAGGCAACATATAGCTTAAAGAATTTTGAGTGTTTTAGTTAAAAAGTATAATTACCAGACAAAAAGGAAAATAATCTTAAAAATTCATATTTCTCGGAATATTTCAACTACCATTTTTAAAACCTATGGTTTCGTAATTTTTCAAAGTATAAGCTTCATTCTCTTTTGTTTTCATAATAGCATTTACATAGAAAGTAATACATATAGAGAAAATATATGAAAAGACATACATTCGTAAATAAGAAAACAATTCGCACACGAAATATTATACTAAAAATATTATATAAATAGCTACAAATAGGGAATTGTTAAAAAATACTTATAAATTTAAATTATTTAAAAGTGAAATACTTTGTTAATTATATAAAATTAAAAAAAACAAAATTTAGAGGAATGTAAAATTTAACAAAATGAAAAATACATGAACCAGGAAAAGGTAACAGTTAAAAATATACTGCTACCTTTCCGGTCAGTCATTTTCAAATTTTTTTTCAATACTAAGTTCCAATATTGCTTTCCTTTTAAAAGAATAGACAATTTTAAATTATTTATAATTAAAAAAGTGACTGACTTAAATGGTTTTAAAAATATGAACCCACAAAGAAAGTAATTACCAAAGAAATAATTAATTATAAATAAACAAAGTTGAACACTGATATTTTTTTACGAATTTAGCTATCCAATTAGTTGTTACCGCAAATATTGTAAGTTTGCCTAGCATATAATAATATGATGATCTTTGCTAGAAAATTAAAGGATTGCAGTAAAATAAAGAATAATCGATAATACCTGCAAAATGCTATGAAAATTTGCTAAATTTCGATATTAAATAAAAAGTACCGATATACATGGATTGTTTTATGGTAGTAAGAAAAATTGTGACAGATTAATACAGTAATAAAATAATCGTAATATTTTAATCAATACTACTCATTATCGAATATATTTTCTTATAAAAAAAATTAAGTAGAAATTGTGTATTTAGGAAACTATTGAGGTTATTTCAACAGATTTATCAATAAATCTTAATGCAATTCGAATATTTTTTTAACACTACAAATAATTATAAAATAAAAAATGCAGATTATTAATATAAATAAATTAGCATGGATTCACAATGATAGTTCGTAAACAATCGACTAAGCATGAGAAAATACTGAAAAATCACCATTCTAATACTAATGTCTGCTACATTAAACGTAAACGAAAACAATTCCAAGGAGAAGGACGAAACAGTAAAATTAAGTATGTTATAAATACACGCACACACACATACATTATATACATATTCTTTCATTAAAATAAACTATTTCAAATACTTTTTCAACCAAATATTGCATTAGTCCAGAATGAAAAATACAAAGAAATACATGTTTATTAAAACGAACGAATGCGTGAATTGAAAGTTAAATGGAATTTTGCGGAAATTTAACCCATCCACATTAACAGTTACACTCATTTCTATAATATATTTGCCCACAATCTTCATCTGCATACCGCAAAACTTTGTTTCAGAATGATGGATAATTTTTAATTAATTAATTTATTTTAAAAACTTATTCCACACCTTTTTCTTTGTATATTAAATAATATTGAACCCAAAGAATTGGACAATAAAAATACATAAAAAGCTGTTAAATTACTAGCGTATTAACGATTTCATCCTATCGGAATCTCCATAAATAAGAACTAAAAAATTAATGAAAAAAAATTGAGAAAAATTCAATGTTTTTTTTTTAATTTTAGGATAAAATTTTTACACTAGATCTAATTTTATTTGATCCTAAAGTGGATTCCGAAATACTAGAAATGTCCTCGTATTCGGTGGTAATTAAGCTGAAAATATTTTAATAGAAGGCCAGATTTCGATTGCTTAGCGCGCGAACAACTAAATTTTTTAAATTCGATTGAGACTAACATTTTTAAAAGGACCACTACAAACATCTCTGTTCGAGACAAAGCTTGTACATACGATCCCTTAAACTGAGAGCCAGAGCACCAATTTGGAATTGTTGTCATTGAATACATAAACACACAGGGAAACGTATACAGGTGAATTCATGTAGTAGCTGTATATCAACGAATATTAAAAGGAAATGGATAAATAGTGAAAATTCACCGGAGTAATCATTCAAAGACTCGTTTAAGGAATTGAGCTTGTTCTAAATCTATTGGAAAATAAGATAATCCATTAGCAAAAAGCCAATATTAATTATATAAATAGATATAATGCAATAAAACTCTCTTAAAGGAAGAATATTTATTATAAATTCTTTTTTCACTGAAATACACTTTAAAAAAACACACTTATTCTTTTCTAAAATTTTAAAACTTTTTAACAATATCAAAGCCTTATAATTTAATCAATCGCTTGAATTAACGGTAAAAAAATTTCCAAGAAAAAGAATCACAATAACTTTACGACAAATAATGATTTAAATACACAAACCAATATAAATTTAACTAATATATTTAGGAAGAGATATCAATCAATTAAAATAATATTTGAAGCACATAGTAATTTGACGCGGCAAAAAATTATCAAGTTAGTAAATTTGTTTGCTTTGTTAGAATTTTAAACGGTTACTATTAAAAAAAAGAAATATTTCATGAAATAGAGAGAAAACTAAGAAACCAGAAGGAAATTTTAAAAAAATTTTTCATTACCCTAAGCAGATTTAATTTTATGATTACATTGTAGTTCCTCAACAAAATAATTTTTGTACCATTACAAATAATGAGCAAGATCATTTTTAAGTAATATTACAATTTGATTTCGGAATCACACATAAGAAATTGGCAGAGAAAAAACAATTTCATCACATTCACTGGAGAAATAAATGTAAGATTAATACAATAATTACAGTAAATATTTTGGATTATTTAACAAAAATATTCTATTATTCTTGACCACATTTACTTATTGAAGTAACATAAATTAGAAGAAAAATATAATTCGTAATTATTGCGATCAAAAAATTCTACATGAAATAAAATAAAGGACATATGTACGCGTGACAATTATTGAACTCTCGTTCGTAAAAATCATACACAAATGAGTAACAATGATTTCGATATAGAAAGATTATATAGTAAAAAATTATTAAATTCATTATTCAGCGTTCTATACCTTTGAGAAAAAGTTAACATGATTCAATGAAACTCGATAGCTCAGCAACTGCAAAACAGCTCAAAGAGCTTTGCATCTGTCGCTATTGTTTCCCCATGAGAATATTCATAAATAGGACCTCAGTCGAAAATCATGGCGGATAAAAATTAAAATTTTCCCCACACAGACAGATGTTACAATTAGCTGCAGTCATAAAACACAAAGAAAGATCTTCCGCTAATCAACAGGGACATGACTTTTTACTTATTTATTTATTTAACTTTACGCAGAGAATAAGAATCTAACAGATGGCAGCTATTGCAATGTATTTTCAATCATGAAATTGATGGAAGACATGTATATCTCAACTCAGAAATTTTCATTCTATATTCAGCTATCATCTAATGCGGTTTAAAAACAAAATCAGGTTTTTTTTTTTCTATTGAGTTCAAAGTATGTATCACAATGCCTCTCAAGTATTTTACCATAATGCCATAGTAATTCAACTCGAAGCAAAACTTTTGACGCAGGCAATGGATAAGCTTAATATTTACTTGTTAAAAATAAGGTATTTTGAAATTCTTCAGATTATGGTTTCAAGATGAACTTCTGAACATAATTGACAGTATTCATACCTCTGATTTATCTTGAATATTCATACTTTTAAAGCATAGAAACGTAAATTTTTTGTTCATCATCCTTCTGCCGCCATTTAAAAATTACAAGATGGTATATTAAGGTTTTCTAAGCATTCAGCATCACTCAAAGAATTCATTCCATCATCCCAAGGTTAAAGAATAAGCGGCAAATGTTGCACCTTTGCTTTCTTCATATATTTCTATTGAAGTAGACACTCGAGAGTTCTTGTCCTTGCCATGAATGAATGAATACAGATTTAATGGAGAGTTTCCCGAGAAGGAAAACTGAGAAAATGCTGAAGTATATTACAGCAATCTTCACCTACATAATAAGACTAATTCAAGTTGAAATTACTGCTAAAAGTGAATAATGAATCATTAGAAAATTTTTGTAATTTTAGCACAGCCGTTGTTGTTACTTATCTCAGGTTGTCTAATTAGACTAGACAACCCCCATAAAAACAAAAACATCTAAAAGGTCTAAAAATGTGATGGGTCTCGAGAGACATTGTCTTTTTTTAAAATTTAGGCAGGTTAAGATATGTCCAGGAGAGGCCATGTTGGCGGAATACCAAGGACAGTCTGGAAATGTCCTTTGCCCCTGTTGAAAGGTGACTCCTCTAGTGTGCCCACTCAGATAGCGGGAAAAGGCAGTTTGATAAGATCTTGGTCTAAGATTGAAGGTCTCCTCCGGTCTTTTGGCGAAGTACCATGGATGGTTGGACTTTTCATAAGCTTATTGAATTCAGTTTTAGCCTGGGACGAAATCTCACTAGATGTGAGCTCTCCTCCTGGGTTTACTCCCTCCTCTGACTCCGATTTGGCCAAGAAATCCGGCCTTTCATTCCCCTCTTCTCCCGCGTGTGAAGGGATCCATTGGAAATGCACTGTGTGTTCGAATGACAGTCTCTCAAGAAGATTTAGTATGTCCAGGCTAGTTTGATCTCCAACAATGCTCCAATTTAAAAGATGCTGGATTGAAGCACGCGACTGTCAGTCAATATCCAGATATCCCTTAACTGATCCTCCACTTCTACTGCATACTGTAAACCTCTTCTAATGGCTATTAGCTCTAATATAAACACGGAACAATTATCTTTGTTTCTTGGTTTCTTATTTTAAATTCTAGTTCTCCGGAAACTGTGCTTATGTACACCCTACTGCCCTAGACTCCCCTCACACCTTTACTACCATCTATATAAATTTTCAAAGAACATGGAGGGATATTATGGATTGTTTCGGGTGCCAGTTGCTTAACGAGAGCCGAAATCTCTGAGCTTTTTGTCACAGTTGTTAAGAGCTCCTCATGGAAGCATATTCCATCAAGTTCTAATCCAGCTCCCAGTGGTTTCAAAGATTGACCATCTACATTCGAAGAAGGACAATATAAACTACTATACAATATTGAAAACTAAATATTGAATATTTAATAAATGTATTTATTTGTTTTCGTTTTTAAGAAAACAACATGAATGACTGTATCAGTCAGTTGTCTGCAACTTTATCAAGAAAAGTTGACAATGTAAAACTTATCAAAATTTCTATTCTTTGTGATTATTTCTAAACATTTATATGGAGGAAACTTAAACATTTTAAACTCACAAATGACAAATAGAAGTTTCATTTTTCTATTGCAAAAGTCTCTGTATTAATTTCATTTATACATAGCCGAGATTATAGCTTTTTTTAAATATTACTTTTGAAGTAAAATATTTTGTGCAAGCACTGTGGCATCGCACACAGAAATTTAACTGCCCTACTGACTTGAAAACCGGTCCTGGAGATTCTGATAATTAGAGACAAAGAAAGAATTGACATTAAGGACTGAAATCATTATTGACTTTTAAACTTCTGCGCCATATTGAAAATGAGCTGAAATGTTAAGTATATGGAGAAATTTATTAAAATATTTCACATTGTGACTAGACCTTCACTTTTTGTGGATTTCAATATTCTGAAGAATACCAATAACTCTATCGATATTCTATCAATGATATTCGATAATTCTGAAGAATAATTTATCTTCATATCAAATTTATTTAAAAAAAAATTTTAACTATTTTTAAATTGTCTCAATTTTTTGAAGATATGGTTTCCAGTAAATAAATCGTGTGTTCTAAGTTTTCGAAATTAACCTTTTGATTGTGTAATCCTCCTGTGAAGAAAATGCTTCTCACTTGGAGATAGAAGGGACATTTCTTTCACACTTAACAAAAAAGAGTGGGTTGCTGAGTACAGAGGAGAATCTATTCCCTGAGAAGAATCTAAATTTTTCCAGAGTGAACCCGCGCGAATTCTGCTGTAATTTTCACAAAAAGTAG